>MNCL01000074.1:600000-797657 GCA_001932985.1 Proctacanthus coquilletti
TGTTAATTTTCTATTTACACATAACACTAAATAGAGTGAGTTAGAAGGAAGCAGAAAGGCTACTATTTTGTTTTCAATGCTATCATCTTCAGGGTGAAGCAGACACACGGTGATCCTACTTGTGCCATACAGTGGACGAGAAGGGATTTACTAGATCGGCTGTTGTAACGAGCTTCGCGAGCTAGTTTTCGAGTGCGCTAATTGTGAAATTTTATTTGTCTTTTATTATTAAGTTAGCAATAACTTAACTTCACACACAAATACGATGGGAAACAAGCGTTAACATGCCGGCGATTTGAAAAGAAAAGGAAAGTAAAAACAAATCATTAATCTTTAAGTTAAAGTATGACTGGCTCCATACACGAATATATCAATCAAACAAAATACGTAAGCATTTTTAGTTGAAATGAAATAAATTTATATTTGCTCCATTCGTTTGATTGCTGAACGCTGAGATTTAACTTTACTTTGTTACATACATCAAAGAAATTCGTTCAGTCCTCAAACGGCTGAAATAAAATTAAGCCTCGGGGGAAATTCTAGTAAAAGTAGACACTTACGAAATAATACGTATTAAAAGGAAATGGACATACAAAAATAGTGTAATTATAAGATTAAAGGGAAAAAAACTAGTGAGAAAATTTATTGAAGAGATAATAACAGAGTAGGTAATCTTTACAATTATCATTCCTAGAATCATGCCACTACAGCTTAACACTGAAAAGTATGAAGGAACGTCGTACGTAAGAATAATATCGATAGCAGAAGATATGCTACTGTGCAATACATGACTGCGATAAATGTGATTTGCGTGAGTTCTTCTTTTTGTATCTTTTGAAAAGTTTGAACTTTTGCGATTGTTCGGTCTTATGGACGTTAAATCGGTTGCCGCAGTAATGATCCCAGTGCGCCCCATCAGTGGTCGAGGCTTCGCCAGCGAAGTAAATGCTGGAGGGTCCACTGAGACATTTGATTGTCCTTAGTTTAATAAGCTCATGTTCCCCACCATTGGGCTGACGAAAATCGTTTAGCGTTAAAGTACTTCTGACCAGATTGGGGCGCACACTGGAATCATCGCTATCTAGAGTAAAACTACTATTCCATGCAGTCATTGAAAAATAACGTGGGCGCAGACGAAATCTACTTTCAGATGGAGAATTGCTCAACATACCTGTACGCTCCTCCTGAAACTCATCCTCATCGGATGACTCGATCCGGTCTTCCACTAGGGATGATTGCCGAGAGATGGGCTACGAGGTAAAATAAATGGAATGTAAACAATTTATGAATCCTAAATATGTGTTTAGTAAAAGCGAGAAGATTAACAACTCACGAAAACCTTAAAATCCTATCAGAAGATAAATACAATAATGGAAATTCTTACCGTATTATGTCTCCTCCTAGGAGGAGATCGCTTATTCCATAGCGCTTCTAATTGGTCAAAGTGCTGGGATTGCGCTAGTGCAGCTTGTTCGGGCCCGAGACTAGTTTGTGACGCTAATGTTTTCATTTCAGCTATTTTGGAGATCTCTTCCATGCTAGCGGACACGGAAAATCGTCTCTTGAGACGCTCGTCCACTTGAGCCATCATCACGGACGATGTAAGGTGTCCATACTTCTTCTGCCAAGTGTAGGTGTCCAGAGACACTTCTTTTTTGAGTAAACGTCGCATTTGCCGTTTAGGTCCTGCCGGGCGCAGATCTAGTTGTAGTACAAATAGCGTCACATTAGACAAAGTTTTCCCTTTTATAGCTTTAACCTTTACCTTCGACGTCACGTGCCGGCGCCGAATACGTTGGCAACTTCACGTAACTTGCAGGGGTATTATGCAGACAGATAACGGGCAAATTGAAACTGTCTACCAACTGAACGAGGATACGAGAACACTCTTGACTAATATCAAATCGGGTGAAGGGCATATGGATTTGCAGGGATGTGAGAGCAAGGCCACGTTTTGTTTCCCAAACGATTAGGGTCTTATCATCGCTCGCCGATACGGCCGTTGTGCCTATGATTTAAAACCAAAGTTATTTTTGAAAGACACGTACATCTAGGTAAATCTAACACCCTACCGTCAGCTGAGACTTTGACACAAGTGACTTGAGCTAGATGGCCAGCCAGGGTATGGAGCTCGTCGCCCGTATGGATATCCCATACGATGAGATTACAGTCCTTGGAGCCGGATATAACTTGGGTCTTGTTTGTCACAGATACAGCGACACATGTGACTGCATCGCTGTGGCCAACTAGAACCTGGGCCAATTTACCACCTGTTGCCTGCCACACCTTCAATGACATGTCCCGAGAGCCAGTGATTACATACAGGGAATCAGCCGTTATGACGAAGCAAGTAATCTCATCAGCATGGGATACACTATACTTTTCATCTTCTCGAGTTAATGACCAAATTTTCAGACTATTATCTCCGTTCGTGCAGACCTAAACGGAAAGATAAAAGAAAGGCTTCAACTTTTATTGCTCTAGTATATTGAATAATTGTCCTTTGTATCTTTACTTTTTATTAAAATTCTAGAAAATACTGCGTAGTTTTCACAAAAGCACATCTTTTTAAGTATTTATCAGATAAAATGCATTGTAAATGGAGTCCTCTAAATGTTGTTACCTTCGTTCTATTCGACAATAACCCGTCTAGCAATTTCCTATATGAAATTCTTCTATCTGCGCCTCAAATGCAGAAACCCAAAAACTTACCGCAAATTTCATATTGTTTGTGGCCGCCAGGCATTTGTATGGTCCTTGAATGGTCTGCAGAAGTGTGGCCGAGTCTGCAAGCCACACATACAAGCAGCTTTCCCTGTCTGCTGATATAACCCTCCGGGAATCCATTAGCACTGTAACGCAGCTGACAGCAGCATTATGGCCCTATAGGGAGGAATTCATATCCAAAATATTACCCCATCTGCTTAACATGTTTAAAAGTTCACCTTAAAGGTAGTGGCGACTAGTCCTAAAGTTAGTCCCCAGATGTTCACACTCTTATCCTCTGACCCTGAGGCGACAAATTCGCTATTCGGTGAGAAGTTTAGACAGGTCACTACCCCTGTATGTCCGTCGAGGGTGGTTTGGTACTCGGGTGCATTTATTTGCACAATGTGGACACTTTTCCCGGATGCCATTGCGGCTAATTGAGAGTCTCTAGACACATCAAAACAGGTGACGGGTGGCATATTGCTTGAACTGGAGCGCAACGGCGGCAGATGCTTCGGAGTTCGTTTCCTTTTGTGGTGGGAATATGGATTCACGTACCCTTCTTCGTTCCGGAACGAATAGAATGTGATTTTGTTACCACCGACCGTTACCAGAAAATCATCATTATCCATCACATAGAGAGCCGTTACCGGTCCGGGATTGGGCGGTAGGGATCTTACTAACCTTCCTGAATGCATGTCGAAAATTAGCGCCTTTGTGTCGTCACATCCCACAATAGCTCGCTGACTGTCCATGGCAATGGACATTGTGCGCACCTTAAAGAAAAAGTTAAGTCAGAGTCCCCCTTGGAGACGAAAACTTGCTTACTTTTGACTTGTGTCCTTTGAGAGAGTGGAGTTCGGTGCCTGTCGCCAGGGTCCTCAGGTATAATCCATTATCCTCGCAGTGGGCTAATAGAAACACCTGTTGAAATTCTCATCATCACATCCAGCCAATACAATGAACACAATTTACAACAATGTTCAGGGACTCAAGTAGAGGGGAGGATTATACTTGGTTTGCTGCCAACTTTACGCTTAAAGGGCTATAAGTTGGTCAAAAAGGTGTCAAGACCATCTCGGGGGAATTTTCTGGGGCAAGTGTCCCGAAGGCTCTACTACATTTACTATTGTCGTAGCGATTTTCAAGACGGAAACCACCTTTAGTGGCTTTGTTGAGATTTTAAAAGCAAATTACAGCAAATGTCCCTTTGGTGGTACAGCTCTCTGCATTGCAGATGAGTTCAGTATAACAAGAGTCTTGGTTTGGAGCACCCCACTGCATGTGGATATCTTTAAATGAGTAGTTGATTTGCACTGTCGGATCCTTTTTAACGGATTTCGTTAGGAAACACTTTCTTAGTTCTATATATTTAAAATGCGGTGGGGTACACAAGGCGAAAGTCACTCTTGATGCACTTTTGCTAGTAAAGTGAAGTAAATGGGTCAAGAGCGTAGTATAATCTTAGCGTAATGAAAGATCAATGTATATAAGGTGCCGGATGCCGTCAGCGATGTAAGCCAGTATTTTCAAGGATTATTAAACACACAAGAGTTCTCACACTGATTGCTCTAATATTTTCACATGACCCAATTCAACTACCTCAGATTCCAAATGAAATTGTATGAGAGTATTTCTGAACAATCACTGATATAAGGTATTACAATAATTCTTGCTTCAACTCATTGATCTTCGAGTATTTATGTATAGAGCCACTAGAAAAGAATGTTTCGCATAGGTGAATTTTGCTTTATCTTCCAGAAAGGACTTTTAAACAAGTTTGTTGCTAATAAGACGAAAGGTATCAGGTGCGTATCAGCCTTTAATCCTACTTAAATCGCCCACCTGAATATTATCTCAATTTGCCCATCTGCTTTGCTACCACGACTAATTCTAAGTCAATCAGAGCGTCCTATTCATGCATATGGTCAGGCGGTTGTTAACATAGTTAGTATAGTTAATCCCGCTTATGTCGAGGACATTTGCATAGGATTGTGGCTTCTGTACAGGACCTCCTCCTTTCGTCCATCCCGCTGCCTCATATAGAGCTTGCATATAAAGCTGACGATGCATGTAAGCCACCACGGACCAAATCCTTTGACTATGAGCACCGGAGCTCCATTCAGGCTAAGATCGGCAGCTATAGCTGAAAGCTATGGAGCTGAATGGTAACAGGTGGTTACATAGGCTCTTTTATCTAAAGTGTTTTAATTGGACTGGATGAAATTGGATTTCCAATTTATTGCTCCAATGGAAACCAGCTGCACACTGGTCAAGGCAATATGTCTGGAATAACTATATCTAGTGTTTCTCAATTAAGCTTATTGTTGGAAGAATATTTGCTTGTATTGGCACTTTCCATACAATTTAGCTTGCGCTATTCTTCTCCACGAAAATAACAATAATTAAGAAGGCTATTGTCTTTTATTTTATTTGATTCCATCTCGTAGATTAGGTCTTGAACACAATGAACCATTATATCAAGTAATTACAAATGCCATAATGTAAAAGTAAATGGTTCATGTCGTCATTTGGTAATAAGAATAAAATAAAGGCAAAATAGACCACAGATGTTCATCTTATTTTTTGCTTTCTAAGTGCTGTGAGTTGCTTGCAGATCACTTCTTCTATTTGAAGGTGTATAATGTTACAACGAAAATTTTAAAACTTTAAATGTTTAACATAATGTTTTTAATTTAATCTACAAAAAATTAAAAGTTTTCTTGAAGTGGAAGGGCTGAAATGTTTAATTCTTTTTTTATCTTAAGACAGAGGAGATATTTTCCTATAACAAATTTAAGAAAATGAATATGCAGTTCTGATGATTCAGAATTTTCGAAATTTTTGGACGAAAATTGTTGAAAGAGATAGTATGTCTACTTTTTGTGAATTTCTGGAGTTTAATTTTGTGTGAATTTTATTATAGTTAAAACGAAGCCAAAAAATTTATTTAAAAAATCAGTATTTTTCCGTGTAGTGTAGGGACTGCCGACTTGATTGAAATGAAGAAAATTAGGCGTTCTTGAGAATACCTTAAAGAATAATTTTATGAAGAAATAAATGAATAATTTATTTACTCCCAAACTATAAATCTATGTATATAATCTTTTACATAACATAACTTGCCAGAGTATAAACAAAATTGCGAATATTACTAAAAATATATTTCCTGTATATTATTTCTAAAACCTTTAAAGGTATACAAACATTTCAGAGTAAAAAAATAAACGCAACAACAAGATGTTCTTATTAAAACTTCTCAATTTTTGCCAACATTTTAAGTTACCGGACGAAAAAATCTCTGAATTCCAGTAATTTATGATAGCTCACAAACAAAATATGAAAATGAACACTTCACTTTCGAGGGATTGCAGTATGCAATGAAGTACTGCACCAACTTTAATCCAAAAATATTGGACTGACCCATAAAAGCTGTACATTCAACGGTGTTGAGTATAAATCGCATATTTATGGAGGGAACAACTTTCCACATTTTCTTGCATGCCAGTAAAAATCTGAAATCAATACTTACTGAATCAGAGGACATTTCTATCCGGAGAACAGGACTGTGCATTTGAATGCAATTCAACAGCGAGTAGTTCTCCAGCGACCAGAGGCAAATGGTTTTGTCATGGCTCGACGAGACCAAAACTTCGCTAGCCGAACTAACTTTTACTGATGTAACTGGTCCCCGGTGGTGATCGATTCTTCTTATCTGAAACGAGAAAAACGGGCGGAGTGAGCAAATAAACGTTTGACCATTTTTATTCAAGTAAAACGTGCAGTTGAAAATCTCCACAGTCTTAAAGCTAGACTGTGGACTCTGGCAACGACGCGCAAACTTTAACATAGATTGAACTTTAATTCGATAAAAACTGCCCGAACTGACAACAACCGGCGTTCTATTAAGTACAATGGAAGCGTTGTTAGCTCAAATGCACGAAGTTAGTGTAGAACCCTTTCAGACCCAACCGCCATGCCACCGTGGCAAACCCAGTAAGCCCAAAGGTTTACTCAGTTGGGAGAGTTCCCTTCGGTAATTTGATTAAGTGTCAATTCTTGTGATAGCTCTAGAAGTGCAATTGACTATGCTCCAGCTGAACGACATAAGTAAACAATTCCATAAACAAGAACAGTGAGCACACAGTCTGGAAATTCAGCTGGAAATTTGCAAATCAACAGCGGATGGTATCCACGCCTTCGGGGAACGCAATTTCAGTGTGACGTAAACCTTTGACCTCATTGACGAACTTTGGAGATGTATGAAGCAAAGAATTAACAAATCTAGCGAATTTGTATTTTTGAAATTTAAAATTATTTAAAAATAACTTTATTAGACCAGATTAACTAAACAACTAAACAATAAAATGGCTAGAGCCTAGTTATATGGCTTGTTAAAAATTTTTGTTGGAAAAGCATTCTGTAGTTTATTTCTACACGAATTTTTCGAAAACAGGGTTTTTGTGTATCAATTTAAATTTAAGAAAAATTTGTACTAGTTGCATCCACTACTTCGTATGCGTAGAATTCACGTTTTATAAAAAAATAAATCAAAATAGCCTCATACTTCCACGGGATCGTAAATAAAAAGAAAAGGAACATTTAAAAATTATAAAAAATAAAAAGGAATACTTAATACTTCCTCGGGGTTCGAACGCACAATCCTACATAAATCGAGTATACTATTCGTTAAGCTTGTTAGCTTAATCCTTAATAGGTGTGAATTTAAGATACACATTCGTACTAATTGCAAACCAGACTTTGAGAAAGTTCTTCTAACTAATTTTATAAATTTAAATGTAATTAAACCGGAGTCACAAGTCACTTCTGTGCTAAATTTCATCGAAATTCATCCAGTAGTTTTTTGATTCGCGAACAGAAAAATTTGTATTTCTGCTTCATTTCTCGGGAAACAATTTTCTTTATCTAAAAATAAACTTTGAACCACCTCATGATCCTTTAGGTGTTGAATTTTGAAAAATCCCTTGTTAGTGAGTTTCTATATTATAAAATAAAACGGCTGACCGTATATATTTATACCTTCAGCAGTTTGAGCTCGGCGATGATGTTAGTTAGTCAGTCTGAACATGGTCTATATATGTATATACATAAACATCCAATAACTTTTGACAATCAATTTCTTAAGTTGCTAATTGAATCTTCTGTCAATTTTAAATATAGCTACGTTCGATACATGAGTGCTTTCTAAAATAAACGTGCCCTGGTATATCTAAGAAGCTTTAGCATTTTACTGCAAATGTTATTTCCTGTATTCCTAAAGAGGAAAGACTACCCGACCAGGTCTAATTTCTTGTAAGTTCCAGTTAAATTGAGTTAGCTATCAACAAATATTCCCAGCTAATTCTTATGGATCAGAGACTTGTCTGAGTTTCGAGAAAAACAGAAGGTGACATCATCCACGGTCAGTTGAGAATCCCTAGCTAGTAGTTTATTTTTATTTTAAATGGTTAGTTATATTGGTTCACAGTGGAGAAGCAGTTTAGTAACCTTACAATTACGTCTAATTAAATTTTATTTGTTGGAAGATTGAAGTTTACTTGTTTTGCACAACAAACTCTAAAACCACGAGATAAGAACGGACTTAGTTATACGTAAGGACTGAATTTTAAGTAAGCTCTGTTGTTGCTATTATTATGGACAAAAGATAGAGAAACATATTCGCATATGAAATATATCTTGCAAGCTTTGAATTTAAATTTTGGAACTCCTTGCATTTGCAACTTACATGAGTTCGTGAGTGGTGCACAGTGCGTTTTTTGCATCGCTGCATAAAAAATGTCTTACACATTTTAAAACTTTAAACAAGTACACCCAACTGACAAACCGGTTCTGAATAAGTAACGATGTCACTTTAATGCAATAAATGCAACAGATGCCGTTGAAAGGGTCCCAAAGAAGGAATATAATAAGAACAAAATATAATTTAATATTACCAGGACGACAGCGGAAAAACTTTTGCTTCTTGGATGGAAACGCAGAAGTTTATAGTCGAACTTTTATGAAAACACCTACAAAGTTAGATGCAATCGGATGCAGGCTCTCGCGAATTAAAAAGTAGCGCTACTTTAAGTTTGCTAGTTGCTTCGAATGGGAATTTTGTAGTAATACTCTTCAACAAACTTGTGAACTTTAGGATTAGGGCGCGGCTCGTCTAGTGTTCAATCTCTCAAATATTTACGTTCCGGTGCCAACGGACCGCGCCCTTAAGCATTGATTAAAGTGTTTGATCAAAATTGCAAGGATGTTGCTAACCAGCACCTCCTGCTTATTGCTGTGCATCGGGTCGAACGTTTGCATAGTTGAGCTACTACGTGCTCGAATTTGTGTTTGCCGAGTTCTTCTGCCCCAACAAACGAGCTCCTACCTAGAACTTCCAGTGCTTTTCGTTAAAATTGACTCTTTCAGACTTAGACAAAGCTCGGAACTCTTTTGTTTCCTTATCGAAGTCCCTTTAGAGTAAAATCTGATTTCACACTCTACATGCTGCTGACGGGAGGGTACACTATGTTTTGCGGCAATAACCACAGGGTGATAAGAGCCTGGAAGCTCGACGATCGTCGAGCAGGAACTCCAGTGTGTGGAAAAGGTTATTTTTAGCATAATTTGCCCCCTTAGAGTGAGGAGAGAATTAGGCGTGGAATATATTTTCCATACAGACACGGGTATTTCCCAGCTCTCGGGCCGAAAGGGTAGATTGAATAGACAGACACAGCAAGGCACTTACCACCTTCCCGGTCTTGATAGACGCAATGATGATCCTGGAGTCCTCACTCCCGCTTATCGCCAATGTATTATTCATGGCGCAGGAAACACACAAGACGGCAGCGTTGTGCTCTCTGTAGGCAGGAATGGCGACACAGGCATGCGACAGGAAAGGAATATTAACATTTAGTACCAGGGAACAAGAGGCCGCGCTGCATAACCTTACCTAATCCTATGGCTCAGGCTGCGGCCATTTACATCCCAAATAATAGTGCATGTGTCCTCGGAGCCCGTGACTAAAATATTGGAGCCGGGCGGTGCCACTATCGATGTAACTGGTGCGCTATGGCCTGGGAGCAAATCGATTTCGTTATTATGCTACCTGCGGCAGACCTGCGAGGATGTGTGTTATATAAATTACTCACCTTTGAAGGTGGCTACTAGACTGTTGTTCATGATATGCCACAGTTGCACGTCTCCGCTTTTCGTGGGGATTATTAAATGCTGTTTCGAGGGCGCTAGAACAATGTCACGTATGGGCCCCGTCCCAGACACTGTCATTGTTCGGATTTGTGAGGGCAGGGGCGCAGGCAACCATCCGGTCAGAGGCACTAGGAGTGGCACTGTGTACCCGTCGCACCATGCTGTCGCGGACCGCACGGTAATGCTCAGTAACGAATTGTCGTTCTCGTCATGCTCATTAATCGGTCGCAACCAAGAAATTAACTGTAATTATTTGTCATTTAGAATCTTACACAGGTGATGTCAAAGGTTACCCACCTGAGCACCTAGCTGCATGGGATCGCGAGTCAAAACGTCGCTTGACTTTCGGATTGTGTAGTAGATAAGTTCGATGTCCCTATCCAGAATGTAGCACCGGACGTGCTCAATTAAACAGCGTAGATAACTTATCGACACTGTTTGCACCTGGAAAAGAAAGTTTTCTCATTAAGTCGTTGCCAACCAGGACAGAATTACGAAGAGCAGATAAGAGATAGTCATTTTCAGGCGAAAGTCGTTGAGTTGTTCTCCCCCAATTTCTTAAAAAAGTTCCCCATAATGCAGAGCTACCTTCTAAGATATTTTGAAATTCTTTTTCTTTTATATTTCATATAAAGAGAGAAAATATATGTAGTTTCCAACTATGCAAGCAATCTTTTTATGTCACCTTCAGATTGTCCGGATCATCATCATTACATTCGAGGTTCTTTAAACGAGAATTTGATCTTTACATCAGACATTTTGTATTTCAGTCTAAACTTAAAAAAATTTTTCAATATTACTTTTATTACATTCAGAGTTTATCTTTGTAAAATATCCAATATGTTTCCTAAATTCTTTTCTGGACATTTTTCGTACTAAATATTTAAAGTAGAAAATGTCTTTTTGTCCTGACAACATCAAGAGAAAAGTTACTCAACTTTAAATAAAAATTAATTATTAATATGAATTTTGACTAATAGTGCTTTAATTTATTCGCAATCATGATAGAGATCAGTTTCCCAATAAAACTTCAGTTTTTGGTTATTAGAATTTTATTAAAAGATCTTTATTAAATTATTATTACTAAATTAAATAAAACAAAAATTATCACTAGATGTCTGATTCTAACACTATTAGCGCAGCAGCTTATACAGACCCGCAATCTTCTGATCTCTCTAAATTTGGTAAATTTTTACGAGTCAATTAAGCTGGAAGCAAATTTATAATAATAAAAAAGTCGATTATGTCAAAAACATCTATTCATCCCAAGAATAAGAAATAACTCAAATCGCATTTGAATGAATGGGGAATCTTTTCACCCCGGGCATACCTGAATCTGAACCGTGTGGAAACCTGAAAGGCGACATGTCCCCAAATGTGTTCCCGAAAGAACAAGTCATACGAACGCAAACAAGGGCATCCTTATGAGTTAATAAATGCGAAAACACCAAATTTCCCCGATTGCTGCTTCCTCCACATTTGTCGATACTTTCAGAGGAGGAGACGTTGTACATGGTACTTTTGTGGGGGAACAGTATGTAGGTAGATGTGTCCCCAGGTGCTCCGCAGATGTGCTCGACTATGGCACTACTCCATTATTACGACGTGCTTTAAAGCGCCCAGGTGAATCAAAAAATATTTAAAGTCATCTAGAAGGACAATTCTTGAAATAAATCAACGAAGTTTAGAACACCTTGAGTCAATGGAAAACATGGGGCCCACAGGGTGCTCCGAACACGAGTAAATCTGTCACGTGGAGAAGGCGGCAAGACGGCGAGGTGCTCATAATTTAATTTCCGTGGAAATTAGTAATTATTTTTGCTTTAAATTGCTCCTCCGCCTGTCTGTCCCCTGTCGCACAGCGGGTTCTCTTTAGGTTAATTGAATTTTTGGCAAAGTGGAACCTCCTACAGTTCGTTCCCCCGATGTAGCGTTAGTTAGCATTTCGACCCGAGTAATTCGATATTCCATAGGCTTTTCAAGACACAGGAGGAGCCCGCCCGTTCGGTTCCCAGGGGCTGTAGGGCAATCGCAAAAGGGGGAGCGTTGATGTTGTGCGTCGCTGTAAAATCGAAATATCGACTTACCGCTGCCAGCAAAAAGTCAAAGTTGCAGACTGCTATCTGTTTGAATTTGTCAGTATCATCAGAGCGCATTAGATGAAGCCAGGACTCCTCCACATGCCGAATGCTATACGACACATCTGATCCTGGGGCACTGAAGAGCGTGCTCGAGTTGTCTTGCTGCTTTGAGGTCTCCTCCTTCACCTTTTGGCTATCTGGAAGCGAAAAATGTAAATAATTCGTTAAAAAACGGCTTACATTTTATTTTGCTCCTTTCAAAGTCTATATGAATACATTCCAAGGAGAACACTCAACCTGTTGGCTCTCAATATTTTACTTTCCATTAGGTTAGATATGTTTGCACAGATTCGCTTGGATAGCCTACCCTTCACACTCTGCCGAGCATGAGTATGACTAGAATCAGTTCCGTATCGGTCGAATTAAAAATTTATCGAAACGATATCTATGCCAAGTTGTGTTACCCGTCATAAACACCTCTCCTGCCGCTTGTACCTTGCTCCGGGAGCTCCTTTCAAATATTCCCCCAGGAGAGTCTAAATTTAATTCGGAGCAATTCTTGAGAATCCGAGGAGTTTATACTGTACATTAGTGCCAAAATCGGAAAATTCAGGGGTTGTTATCGTGTTATACAAGAAATACTTGAAAAATCCTAAATCCGTTGCAATGAAGGTAATAAGTTATAGTGAACAGAATATACATATATATAATTTTTGATTATTATTAAACAAATTCGAAATTTAAAAAGCTCTCAAGTAGTTTTACATTTTAAAGAAATTAACTAGAATTTTTCCTATACCAAGACCCAAACAAACTGTTTTTTAATTATAAAAGGTTATAGTCAGTTATAGGTATGGTTTCTTATTGAAAGTTTCGAAAATTACGTGATGAATGGTATTATTTGTAAAAATAGCTTGTGTTTTAACTATGCTTGACAGTACGACAGGTACTAATAGCTTCAGTAGTTATTAAGCGACCTGGAAAGGGATAAACAGAAAAAGTTCGCGTAAATATGTGGATGTTACACTTCAATTTTTAAAAAATTATTCCAGACTGGTCAAATAATTCCAGGGCAAATTGTACGCATACTCACCGAAGTATATTACGAACAAAGGACGTTCATTACTTTGAAGCGTGTAAAAATAATCTCTTGTTGTGGCTTACCTCAGAAACTCTCTATATAGTTATATTTTTTTTACATGACCCATTTACCCCTAACTTGTGGACAAAAGCAGAAACTCTACAAACTAAAACATTATATTTGCAAAAACAAGGCAAGAAAAAACTCGTTTCCTCGGTCATTTTGCTAAAGAACTCATTAAGAACATAACACGGTAGCCATTATCACCTACGTATCTACATTTCTGTTAGTCACGCCACTTCACACGCCGAATCGCAGGCCAACAGGTTGGTTAATATCCTTGTCGTGGTTATTTCGACCAATTTGACCAGAGGAAGTCAAATAATAGATTGGGTCAAGTCGCGTAAGGCAAGCCTTTTTAGCTGGGCAATAATCGATAGACGTATACCATCCTCGTACTTCAGTAGTTATAGCCCTGAAACTTTTTCTACAGACCCTATTTTACTTTGACCATATTTTGCCTACTTCTTCTAATTTTTCACCGCACACTTTCATTCGAGTTTTCCAACTACAATATTCTGGTCCTTGCTTATTTAATTTGCACAAAAGTTAAGAAGCTGGCAGAAAGTAATTTCATTTCAAACGGCTGACTACAGTCGCATAAAGCAAAATTATTTTAAGTTCTTACTCAAAGCTAACTAGAGTTTCCCAGAATTTATGTGTAATGTGAATTCATAAGCCATTCAACGTCCTGTAAGCCCTAGACCGCACGAACTTTTAAACATGTAAAATTCTCATCCAAACTTTGACAATAAACTGAATTTTAGTCGGCAGGTACAGCCGAAAGGAAGAGATGATTAAAAAAGTTGCATGGTCACAGATTACGGCGAAAACAAACATACAAGCAAATTCCGCGGATCCACCTGGGCACTTACCTGTGTTTTCCGTCCGCTCTGTGGTCGTTTCATCGCTCTCCTCGACGTACTGATTAAAGAAAATGTTGGCAATTTCCGTATGCATAGTTCTCGTGCTGTTCGCGTCCATATAACGAAATTTTGCAATTTCCGCACACACTGGATGCCACCATTGGATGAGAACCTTCCCAGACATAATTTTTTCCCGGATTAATAATTCTGTGGATTCAACAGCAAGGCGAGGTATGTTAGTTTCAATATGCCCTGAAATGAGCGAAAATGTACTTACTGTTCGCCATCTCATTGCGGATTTTCCGAAAAGTTGAGAAATTGAAGTTTCCCTCCCCCGTTTCGATCATGTCCTCGGAGCTCTCGGTGGGCATTAGGAGCTCCAACAGCTCTGTTTCTGTGAGGCCGTACTCCGAGCAGGTAATGTAAGAGGCCAGACGACCAAATCCCTTAACGCCATACCGCTCCTCCAGATGATCAAATGTTGCCTTGAAATGCTCTTCCAGAGTTTCTCCACTGCTGTCTGTGATACGGATTTCGGTCTTGTTTATATCCAGGGACATGTCAAACAGGCACTCCGAGCTTTTAAACCGATCCTTCTGGATAGGAGTGAAACGGAGTTGGTCTATAGGGATTGTGGTGGAGCATATAAGGTAAACATTATATGGAAGACTGATGGGCAGCCAGGATAATGCAGCAACAATATCGCAGTCGAGGGGGTTCAATTTGTGCAGGTCATCGATAAATAGGAACAAGATTTCATTGTTGAGATCTTCACAGCGTCTAAGGAGGTTATGGAACCAATTGTTGATATAAAGCGGGTCGAAAGAGGCGTCCTTGGGCAGATAGCCCTCGGGAATGTTGAAGATAATTGATATTTGCTGACATATCACTCGCAGCAACTCCAGATTGTATGCAGACCGCGGAGTTGCTGACGCGAATCGGATAACGCGATGCACTTTCGAGTACTCGAACCAGCTGCTCACCCTCGAGTAAATCTCCGCCATAAGGCTGCTTTTGCCTGCCCCGTGGCCTCCGTGGATGAAGTACGGGGCATGACGACTTCCAGATCTGTAGTTCTGTTGTATGTTAGTCCGCAATCGATCTGGGATTGGCGATATGACAAGGCTGTTCGCCTCCAGGTGTTCGTTTAGAAATCTTAAATGGGTCGAATGTTCGTGGAAAATTTCCTAGAAGAAAAGGTAAATGGAATCAATAAAAAATGTAATTGAATTTGTTAAAATTTAACGAGCATTTGATTGCTGGACTTTTCAAGAAATGCTAACCAGAATAAATCATTCCTAAATGCCAGTTGAATGTTTTGGGATTGTCGAAGGCCACCCCAATACCACAAGGGCTTCGTTCTTCGTCTAAAGTTCAGCCCCACCTGAGGCCGCTATTTCGTCATAATTACAGTAGTCCCGCAGAGGCTTCTCATTTTTTAAAAAGCGGCAGAACAGCAAAATTTATTTTCAAATTAAATCCCCCATGCCTTTGTGATCCCTGGACTCTTGAATTGGTCGTTATTAGGCTGATTCAGAGCATTTGCAGAATAGAAATTCTACAGTCGCTTCAAGAAACCCCATTCGGCAATCTCTTTTCTGCTTATAAAGGAAATTTAGAGATGGACAGACATTTAAGGTATTAATCGTAATGCCACCAAAAAGTTAATTCTAAACGATTGATTTGCCCGCGCTCCAGTATACAATTCATTGAAATGAATTCCACCATTTTCTTTCTACCTATTAAGCTCTGTACATTAATTTTATTCCCACTAACTTCTGGGCACTGAATATTAATTTCCGGCGAATGAAGGCGACACTGCGCTGTCGTTTTTTAAAATTAAAGAAGTGTCTAGACTCAGTAATGGATAAGATTCGCCACGGAGTCACCTATGAAATTACAACCTGCTGCAAGTTATGCATAAGCGGTCTTCATTACTAAGTCGTACTAATTCAATCCACTAAATCAAGAAAGTATAAATAAAATTACAAAGCCGGTTTTTACAACTTTTTAATGTTGCTGAGTATTATAGTTGTAGCTTTATTTTACCACGTTGATATGGATTACATTATCGCCTCTTTCCGCTCGTCCTTAAAGCCCTAAAATTGTTTTTGTCCTCAATACAAAAGTGGTGTATCGTCCAAAATGCTGGACTATAGACCCTTTTGTTCGAATGTATGCTGGGTCAGTGGATCATAAACTCCCTTTACTAGTTTCCGCTTGTCCGAACTTTCATCCAAATCAGAATAGTATCTAAAATCTCGCAATTGGCTCGCTTTTGTTTGAACGCAAGTCGTTGTCGCTAAAATATTTAATTTTCAATTAGGGATGTTCGGGAAAGTTGCCAGGCTTCGTTCCCGGATTCGACCGCATTGTGGTGTGTTGGCAATGGTCTGCAGGTCTGCTTGGCTTATTTCAATATTTAAAAGGTTTACGACAGAAAGGGACGGAAATCTGCGGACCTGAGTTAAATGCAGTAATGCAATCTGGAGAATAATGGTGGTTAATGGGGAAACTGTGTAATTCCGCCGTCACTTTTTCTGGGTGAAAAGGTTGGTTGCAAAAAATGGGTGACGAAGATCTACCGCAAGTCTTCATTAGACTGAAACAGAGAGACTTTAACATTTCGCGGGTGATAGTTAAAGTTAATGAAGTGGTAAACTTTAGAGGGGTTTCAAAAACAGTTTAAACTGCATAATCGAAATATATTTCTATACTTTATTTGAAAGTGTTGTAAAAACAAAAACACATTTCAAGCACTTCAAATATGCCCTATTGTACTCAAAGGCCTACCTGAACAGTCTTTTTTCTGCCTTTGATGACGTCCGGGTCATTCGTAAGACTTCTATCGCACAAAATTCTCATTTTATCCGTCATCTTATTTTTAAATTTATTTAAATAAATTTCATGGTCATCGAGGTCTGGATCTATATGGTGATCTGTAGATTTGCCTGGAATACTATAAAAGAATGACAATACCCGTAAACCATCAATCTAGCGAAAATTATGTTACAGCTTACATTAACGTTGTGTAGTTATCCGACGGTAGGCTTAATGTTAATCGGTCCTTAATTTGACGCAGTCTTTCCTTCGAGTCAGCATCGACGCTGGCTGCACTTAATTGACTAGACCACTCCCGAAAAACAGCAATTATTCTATCGGGGGAAAGTTCTAGGAAAGAATTTAGTCAGCAAGTATTTCGGAGGTAAAAGAAAAGGTTGCGACGAACACTTACCGAGCGCCCTGCCAATTTCCTTTTCCAGTGGAGTCATTCTAATGAACTTCAGATTATCGATCGCTTCTTGGTGACTAGATGATTTCATTAATTCGTTACAGGTCTTGTCAATTATTCCGAGTATATTGTCATGCGTGTGGTACCATTCATCAGGTGACAATTCCCTTAAAAGTAGTATCAACATAGGGTCACTCAACGCACATAATTAGATTTTTTTAGAGCAAAGCAACAAGCGACAAGGTCGTATAAAATTCATTCAAATTGCACTTCTTACAGCTTTTCTGTTTTTATTCTTGTTTTAGAAAAGGGATTTCAGAGACTTTTTAAAACTAGAAGAGTTCCACCCAACAATGAATCTTATAATATGCATTGAATCGGAATTTGCTCAGAAGATAGATTATCGAAATTAGTAATTGCTTACAAATGGGGCTCCTGGTGTAGCGCCCCCTCCACTCTACACTTGGAAACAATTACCTCCATATTTACCTCAAAATCGACGGAAAATAAAAAAAATATTTAATTGATTTGTAAGGCCTAGTACTGCAAAAGTAAAGGCGCTACATTCCAATGCTTGTATTAAGTTTTAACACTGAATCTTTAAAAAAAGTATATAAAATACATTAAAAAATTCAAATAAAAGACAATCTGAAAGCAATTCTAAAAGCGAAATGAAAATAAATAAAAGTAAATGTGAACCGCGTTAAGTGCAAGATAAAGATGCGAAATAGATATTTCATGTTTCCAAGGGAAAGAAATTTATTGAAAGTAAAGAACCAATCAATTTTTCCGATCTTCTCCCATTCACCGTCTCCAGAGTTAGAGGCAAAGCGTTCAATGGCTATTTGAAAACAGTGAGCACGTTTACGAGAGGAAAATCGCCGCATTACTCTATCAAATCACCCCGATATATCTTTCGTACCGGTAATCCTCCTTGAGCACATACACCTCGTCATTGGATTCATTGTACCACTTGGCAAGTAGCTCCTTTCCGACATCACCACAATTTTCTAAAATAGCTAAAAAGACGTCCCGTCGTAAATGCGAAGGAAGGTTCATCCTCCCGATATTTTCGCCCAAGAGCACCTGCAACGAAGGCCATAAAAGTCTTGAAAATCACCTGCAAACCGCAACGGGACTTACAATGAAAAAGGTGCTCTTGGAGACCTGGTGGCACGTCTCAATCTCGCAGAGGTAGTCCCTCATGAGGTGTGGGTCTGCCCGGAGCATATCGAACTCATCAGGACCGGTGCCGAAATGCATGTCGACAATTTCGATCTGAATAGAGGTTTATCAATTACGTTCGAATATTTGAACTCCAACCGCCGAAGTTACTTACCTCCACCTGCCGATCGTCGTAGAGCGACTGAAGTTCAGGACCCACCAGTTCCAGCAGCATACGGCGCTCCTCTTTGAACTCTGCGAATATTCAAAGTGATTGGAGGAAGAGCGTAGGCTATGGTCGCGAAAACGACGTGGTCGAACAAATTGATTAACGCTTGATTAACTACTTACCACTCTTATGAGCCGACACGTAGACTTTGATAATCAGTGGCTTCGGCAGGCGGGTCGTTTCGTTGACGACACCCCGGAGTGCATTCAGCACCCCCTCTTCGACGGGGACAGCCATCTGGATCGGTTGTCGGCTAAGAAACCACCTTTACTTCGGCATCTTCGGAAGGTGGGATTTATTTCAAAGATTCAAAGACCTGAAAGAATACACCGAGGACAGCGATTAATTTTTAAACATGACAATACATCGAAACTAACTTGGATGCAAATAATCAGAAAGACTTCTGGCCTTTGAGGAGTAAGAGGAGCAATGTGAAAGGGGAGATGCTATTCCATTTGATCAGTTGAACATGAAAAATTGCATAACAGCGAATATTTCACGTACAGGACTCCAATGAAAGGATTTGATAGATTATGTCTTGTTTTGGTGATTCAAATATTTTTACTAGCATTGCGTAACATATGCTTCGGGAAAACAATTTGAATGGCTGCGACGAGTTGAATTTTAAAAGAGTTCTAGTTTAGGAGTTCTAGAGGCTGGCTTTATTGGACATTAATTATTACACTGTTCCAATTATCAAAAAAGCAGTCCAGCGCACTGATGGGACAATAATTGCAAAATCAGAGCTTTGTCGTCACATTCAAAAAGTGAAATTAATCCTTGATAAACTCGTCTCGTTCCAAAATCGTGAATCGTGAAGAGTTTCATTACATATTAAAGCTGTGGGAACATGTTAGAGAAGCGAATGAGCGAGATTCGAACAAGATGTGTTATTATAGAAGTTAGAAGTATTCATAGTGTTCTATGTAAATATAAATGTATAGTTTCTAAATTAAACTAGACATGCAATCTCTGGAAAGTTCCAGAAAGCCTGATAAAGACCGTCTAATTGGTTTGGCTTTATAACGCAACAAACGGATAAACAGACAAGAAAACGAAAGCCACCATAGTAAAAGCTCTATCAAAATACACTTCGAATCATACGATATAAGCGTAATACGAATCTAGCCGTTTGATTGAATTATTTTTATTATTACTTCATAGGTTTTTAATGCGTTTTACAATCAAAAAAATATCTAATTACCAAAAAAATTAAAAATAATAAAAATAAAACCAAGCAACAGAACCATATTCTGTACCATTCAAAATACATTACCCACAAAACAAACAGGCAAAATAAGCAAAGGAAAAATAATAAACATTAGCGTTGTTAAACTCTAAAAGAATTAAAATAATATTTCCCAGGAGTACGAATTATAGAAACAAGAACAGACAGTCCTGAAGCTCCCTCACAAACTCCAAAAGCCCGCATGTAGCGTAACATATAATCGTAACTGTAACTGTATAACTCAACCATCCCTTCCAGTTTTAGGTCTAAATTAAATCGAAAAGTAAAAATTGCTTTGCAAAGTAACACTTCCAAGTTCCTACGAACCAAAAATATGACATATTATGTTCCTGTTGGAGGGATGTTTGTTTCCCCTTTACCAAACTGCTTGGAAAGATTTCTCAGCCCAAGGCGCTGAACAAGGAGCAGGAGTCATACCACGCAACCGCCATACACCGTTGGCGTTCACAAAAATCCCGTGAAAACTTAAAGCAATTGTTCTTCTTGCAAGGAAACTCTTGAAAGTTGAGTAAAACCATAAACCACTTCAATTTCATATTGTACGTGCGACGTGTCTATCCGTCGACATAGAGCGTGTAAGCAGATAGATTTGAAATTCCCTGCCTTCAAGGAGATTACCAAAGGTAAATTGAACATTGGAAATTCTTACAGGTCCTTACAGCCGTCTGAGATTTATTCCTTCGAAGATCAAGAGTGGATTCCTTTTTTCTTCGCTTATTCCACGGCTGAGAAGATGGATAAAACGAACGGGCCGGGGGCAAATAAATCCTTATCTAAAGCAACCGTGCCGTAGACGGAGAAGTCAAGATAGAATAGAAGACATTTGATAAATAATAAAAAAAGGTAGGGACTGTGTGTAAGGGACTATAGGGACACATGTCGCTGGGTCGAAAAGCCCTTTTGACTAAAGCAGGACAACGTCACTTTTCGGCGATGGAGGAGATTGTGTTTGGATTATTCGAAAGGTAGTAAAAGGGGTCCCTGTTGTTAGCATAATACGATTATGTCTAAATTTTTAATACATTATATGACCTCGGAATGACATTTCAGATTACTTAATCCAACTTTGTCTAAAAATTCCCGTTATTCTCTTATGAGTCTAGTGAGTCTTTTCCAATTTCTATATTAATCATGTAATATTTCAAAAGTGTTTCCAAAACATTTAATGACATTAACGAAACAGTTTTCAACTCTGCATTGTATTTTTAATTTATTCAACCATCAAATAATTCTCGGAAGACGTGTTTGATTTCTTCAGATTTCAACTAGTTAGGTATTCTGATCACTAACTTGCGTCCAATTGAAAACTGGATTAGCCCAATTACCGGCCTTAATTCTTCTTAAAGTGTCAATAAAGCCACTTTAAACATGTAGTGATTAAAATTAAGGAGCCCTTAAGTTTTGGATTAAAGTTTCCTTTGAGACCCGGTCGACCCGGCTTGGAAATTAATTCTCCTCAATTAATTCAAAAGATCAATACTTTCATTCACATCGATAGAGACGACCCCGAAATTCAGTGTTAGCCCGGATACGATACCCATGCCAGTCGATTGTTAGATTTACCAAAGTGGTCAATCCATTCCGAAATGCCAGATCTAATCCTTAATTAAGCAGAATACCCGAAGCAGTAATACCGAGAACATTTTCGTGTAAGTATAAAACCAATGCAACCTACTCATTCTGGCGCCAGGTACATTGCAATTGGTCACACACTGTTATACAAATTATTCAAGGTTACCGACCCGGATGGTTCTGTCACCTGTCCACTAACCGTGCTGTAGAGGAAATGTATGGGTTTATCCGGGTCTAACTAGGACTGGGACTGGCCCGAGGTAAGCTCCACAGAGGCGCTGAATGGTCCCATTTGTTCCTTTGTTTGGAATGTCCTGCGCCTGATTGATTGCCGGGTCTTAAGGTCGAAATGGTTCCACACAAAAAATTTATTTAATTTCAGCTACGTCTACGTGGGAAGAGACTTCCTTATACTGACGTGTCCTTAGTTAGTCCCAAATTGATAAAGTGACAAAGGCTTGCAAGATAGGAATGGATGTCTGCTTTAATTATCGCCAGACTAGATGAAGGGTGATTTTCAAAAGATTTCGAAAAGACCAAGAACCCACTGCGCTTCTCGACATTCCTTTGATTTTTGGAATGTCTATGGTAGTTTTCGGAATCGCTCATACCTGTCGGAATTACTTTCTAATTTTCTTTCAATTTATATCAGTGGTTTACATATACTATGTACACTGTACCGCACTGTTCCTTTCCACGCCTCAGCGTGCGTGTAGGCAATTTGATTGAAAGCTTTTTTTATAAAACTACACACAACATGAATTCAGATAATCAGCTATCGATTCTGATCACTTGGACATGTTTGCTCTTTTGAATTCTTTCAGATGACCTAAATATTTTGAGTAGAATGAGCAGCAACATCTTGTTTTTGGGTCATTCTAATCCTAAGCAAAGACCAAGGTCATAAAAAAGAGGTAAATGCATTTCATGTACAAACATAATTCTATCAATAATTAAAGGAATTAATAATTCTATTTGCGAATTGTGTTTTTAAAATAAAACCAACTAGAAATTATCTCATTCTAGAATCTGATTCGAATTCCACTGAATAACTTTAAAAGCATGATTATTTGCGAAAATGAAGGAACTATTATTTTTGAAAATTTCACCAAGAGCACATTTTTTGTTGACAAATCTCAAAATGTGTATAAAAATTCTGAAAAAATATTTTCCTATTTATGCGGAAAAATTGTGTACATTCCGCCATAGTTCCTAAGGGAATCGGATCTTGACAAATGAGAATTCAATCGATTTAATTTAATAGTTACATAGAATCTACAAATATCCGAAAAATATATTCTTGAAATAAGCGTTTGTGACGGTTGGTACCTGATAAAAATTATTACTTAATTCATGCGTAATAGCGCGTTAACAGTAATTCATATTGGCTGATATTCTAGGTCTATTCGACAATAAATTCCTAAGAGTAATAGCCAATAAATAATATCGTGTAATATTAAACAATAACGGATGCACAAATGTTTACCATTCATCCATGGTGGATCGGGATCTGGGCCAAATCCGATAGCAGTACACGGGGGAGTAGGAACCCCCCGGCAGATCAATCACCAGCAGCGGGGTAGAATAAACAACTCAGTTCGTAATGAGCTCATAAGGCTTCTAAAGTAAACAGACAACGTGTTCCGCGCGAAATTTATTTGGCTTCGGCGAATTGTTTGGAGGCAGGCGCTAGCTTGGACCAAAATCTGACTGTGCGTTAGAAAAGCGACCTCTCGATGAGGATCTGGCACGTTCCGGGGTCAGTGATAGCAGATCTTTACGGCTCCGGCCACTCGTAGCTGGGAAATTCACACGAGCCGCAACGGAAGGAAGAATGTGAAGTAGAACAGGGTGCCACTGTAGGATGCCTCCACGTGCTCTCGATCGATTTTCACCGTCTTCTGAAAAGAATGGGAGCGGGCAGTCGATTTCGGCTCTTATCTCGTTCGCCCCCTGATAGCGGAAATTGAGCTGTTCCAGAACGTCCGCATTGGGAGGCCCGACCGAGAGCCACCTGCTCTGCGCTCGCTCTAATGGTCGGAAAATTAAAAATTCCGCATGAACGCTCGAATGTTTTGCCCAGGCTTAGGACCCGGCAGACGGAACGTGCGGTAGGGGTCGGGGTCAGAGCTTGTTGAATTGCAATTATCTGGTGCTTTAGCGGGGATTTCAGGAACGTAGATATCAGGCCTAGCCCACTAATTGTCTCCGCGATTAAAATAATTCCCCATTTGCATTGCGAAGGTTTGCGCTTAATCCGCGTGAATTCCAGCGACCACCTGTTCGGTTCCAGAATTTGTTGTTCAGATTATCCGGGCGGAGCAGCAGCGGGCAATTTTATTTACAATTCCCGGCTCCGGGATTGTCCAGAGCGGATTAGTTTCATTAAGAGAGGGATTTATGCCTATCGTTTTGCCTTTGGTGCCACGTCAGATATTGAATTCGAATTTGATTGGTTTTTGATTTAATTTTCTTTTGGTGTAATTTTTTCTAGTTCCACGAAGAAATAAACGGCTTTTCTCGTTTTTATTGTATTTTTATGTAAAAACAAAGTTCACGAAGGGGAGTTTCACTTGCACTCAAGGAAAAGATATTTTCAACTGTGAAGGAGAAAAGAAATAACTTTCAATTTTTATGAAACAATGAGAACAGATGAATCACACAGAGTATAAGCAGAAAAACAATTTCTCCCACACACATGGTTTTTTAAATAGGCAATTTAAAATTCTTGATGTATCGAAATATAGTATTTACATAAATCATAGATTAACTTCTATTATATTTTTATTATAAAAGAAATGATATCATTCTATTCTCATTCTAATTAATGTAACTCATCAAAGCTTATTAGTAGCAAATATTGCAGTGTGCACTTCTTCAAGCAAAGAAGTATTATAGCATTATTTCGTCTGTTACGGTACATGAACTACTCGTAAAGGCATCATTTTACCTAAAATTTCCTCAGAAGGCGCTACGTCGTCGCTCGCAAGCAATAGTTAAGACGGGCCCACCGAAGCCCTTTTCGTTACGCACAATTCCCGGGCACATGAATCGTACTTGAACGATACATCCCACTGCCAAGTCAAGTACACTTGAACTGTATCTGTTCCATACTGAGCAGCAAGGAGCTCTCTTTTAATCTTATATCCCTCGAGGGACTCCTGAAAATTTCAAAGGAACGCGAAACACGCATATAAAAAATTCAGAGCTCCGCATAAATCGAAACGAGAACAGTGCTTCATCAAAAGCTCCCTTTAAGGGTGGAATCCGCTGTTTCCCATAACTTATCCCCAAAGCGCCATTCACGCTTTTTACAGCTGCAAAAGAAGCGAAGAAGCACCTTTGGATGGGCTCCACGCTCGTACGTGCAGCCCTATGAGGTCTCTTGGGCCAGAGCTATCAGTCAGAGCCGCATTGGAGAAACTGGGTCTGTGAATGCCTCCAGGCTGGCCGGAATTTCGAAGCATCGACGGTAACGAGTATAAATTTCAACTTTTATGGTGTTTTGCTGGCTACTGAATTAATTTCGACATTAATGAAGATAGCTGTGCTAATGAAGAAGTTTCCTTCTGTAACGGATGCAATAAGGCGCGAATGGAAAAACTAGGTCGTCTTACTTTCAGTCCTGAAAGGGAGACCTGGCCTTAGAAAGCATAGTACATTTCCTGGAATATATTTTGTTGGAAATTAGGATATAGAAAATTAATAGCTTTGGAAAGGAGTGTTGTTGAATTTGGTGAGTAATTTAAGCTTTACGTAAAATCGCAATCATACACACTTTTTAAACGCGACAGTAAAACGGAATCGAGTTTTTTCGGACTGAAAAAAAATATCTAGTTCAAATTTGGCATAGTAATAAACGACTATTCCAATAGTTAAAGCTAACAAAATTCAAACTTTAGAACTCCAAATTGTTAATTATTATTTTTATTTGTATATTATAAATTATCTTTCAAAACTTTTTATTACGTAATTTTCGATATTACTTATTAAACTGCATATTTAACAAATATCTCAAAATCTAATTTCAACCTTCCTACTTCGGGAACTAGTAAAGCTAGAATTTTAAATAAATATTAGAGGTGTTAAATCTAAATAAATTATCCAATTTTTAAATTGAATGTATTGTGGAATTCTTCCCAAATGGTCTACTTAAAATATCAGATATATTTTTCATTTTTCCTAAGACAAAAATGAATTTTTTTAAACATTTCAATTTGAGTTCGTTTCATACAATTTCTATAAATAAATTAATGTAAAAGGGTATTTTTATCTTTTCTGGCTGTTAACCTCGTAGTAAAACCATGCATTTTCCTTTGTATTCATACACAAATAGTATTGAATTTATACCAACCGACGTTTCTAACCACGCACAAACTCAATTTCTTGCATTCATCAAAGCTCGAGGAGGATCTTAGGACCACCTCTTATTCGCACTGTCCCAACTGATTGATTTGTGCGGAAATCGCTTAAGGCTCTTTGGGTAAATGGACATATCCAAGCATACCGAAGCAGTTCACAAACATAGCAAGAGACACAATTCTATTTTCCAGTAAATTGAAAAAGAATACATAAAACCATCCCCTGCCCCCAGCTATGACGATTGATTGTCTGTAGCATCAAATACCTTTCTTTAATGGAAAATGGATCCATTACAGCAAACATTCCGCGTTTGGATTGTGTCGTGAGGTGAGGCGGCAATAAAGTTCACTTCATACGTGCGAAATGACGACAAACGTCTAGAGCTGGGAGTCCTGGTCCCAGTCCTTCTTCCAAGCACCAACCCACCAACCCCATCAACTTGTTCCAAAGTCATTAAGGGGCGCAAGAAGCTTTTGCAAAAAAATCGTAGACGTATTAAGGAGCCTCAGAAGAAGTGAGCAATCGACAATTAAGTCAGATTGGTTCGGAATTATCTTAATTGCCTCCCTATCAGAGAACGGGAAAAAGGGCTTACTGCAGGGCGGAAAGGCAATCACGTTCCGCGTTATTTGATCGTACATGTATGGCGTAGGGTGTGCATAAAGTGTGCCGCTGTTCATCGTGAAGACACACCAGGCGTGATGCGTGCGTTTTTCGAAGAAGCAAATGTGGGCTCCGCTAGGCAGGCGGTTTGGAACTCATATGAAAAATTAATGAGGAAGTCTCGGGGCCTTGCGTAATATGCGTGTCTTTATCGATTGCACGTAGGTTCGCAACCGGTACGAATCTTTGGAACGCCGAGGGCGGGGTTATTCGCGAAGTTTTACCATAAACACATTGTTTTTGTACTGGAAGACTGCCAGTCAGACTAGCAAGACTGTAATTTAACCTATTTTGTCTAGCTGTGCCAGACTGTAAATTCCTAACGTGGCGAAAATAAGCAGAATAAGAAAGTTTCTCTTTGTTTATAACACTGGAATTACTGCCTGAGGTACAGAAATCATAAATTTTCGTTTTCTTACCTTTTATGTAACAAAAGGAGCAATGTCAACAAAAAAACATAGAACTTTCCGCACAAATATGACTGCGAATTTTCCATGCTTCACGTTATTTGTACATTTTTAATTGCCATGTTTTGAACGTTCTAAAATTCTGACAATTTATAAGTACGAAAGACAAATTAGTTGAAAAATCCAAAAATGCACAACAAAGGTGTTACATACTGTGAAGGAAAATTTTAACTGCATGAACAAAACCTACCAAATTTCCATAATTTGGGTTTTGAGGATAAAAGCTTCTGACCTCTTATTGGCCATGAGTAACTTCATTTAATTAATTTAGAGATATACCAAAATTATCTTCGATTGATACGTTTGCAATAACATCTATGGGAGTATTTAAAGATTGAAAATATAATGCAATTGACGTAAATCGATCGTAGTATTGTACAAAGCTAACTACAGACTGCCACACGTTTTGCCAAATTACATTTTGGGAGAATATTTTTGATACCTAGATAGTGTATATAGTTAAATTGAAATCTTTCTGGTTCCTTGGTTCGATGTTGAAATTCAAAATCAGTTTGAGAACATCCATGTTTAAATATTTAATGTGTTGAAACTCATTTCATATAGTATAGAGTGGATATGAAGACCATATTTTACATACTCATAAAATGAAGTTTTAGCAGACATCAAGAAAAACGTCGGTGTTCAGTTATTAAATGTCCAACGTATACGTATGTGAACCAGTCTGTTGAAATTATATAAGTATTATTCAAAAGCAGACACACGAAACTCCTTTATTTTTATTTTATATTATTTAACGAGTGGTCCACGAATATCTAACACTCGCAGGATGAAGGCAAATTTATCGATATTATTTTGTAGGGAAACATCTAGAAGGGAAATAACTTTAAAGTGTATCAAGAAACCTTCCCGTAAACCACAAGCGATATAAAACAATTAATTTAAATGTGTTACACCGCTTAAAGAAATAAACTTGTAGTAAAAGTACAACTATAAAAAATTGTAAAGTTAATCAATATTGCAGTCAATTTAAACAATGACAAAAGTTTTAATCCAACCAAGGTTATATACTTGAAAAAGCACATTCATTTTATAACTAAAAATCCTCTTTGAAATAAATAAGGCATTCTTGTTTGACAATAGAACTGTTCCTTAGCAATGAAAATATGAGGAAAAATAGTAGATTTACTATCGTAGTTCTTGTAATATTTTGACTATTTCATAGTAAAAATAATCACGCAAGTTGTAAAGTTATTACAATATCCTCTTGTTTGATATAACCAATTCCCTTATTCAGGGTTTTTCTCTCAGTGTCTTAATGTACTTAAAAAGATATTTATATTACCAACAGACTTTTAAATATGTATAGAACTGCCTTTGGAATTAAAGGTAAAAACAGCTTTTAGAACTTATTTAAATTTTGTTTAAATTTGAAAAAGCTTAAAAGGGTTTTGACAAATTATTTGTTCTTTACTATTATTCAGCTTGTCATAGTTCATATCTTCTCAAAACACAAAAACAAATTAAGCAAGAGAGTCATGCAATCAAAATTTCCGTAGACTTTTTGGATGCATATATAATACTTCCTTTTCCAATTAGGAATCTGCAAAAATGTGATAAAACAGTATTAAAAGAAACATTTTCATTATCAACATTTTCAGTAAGAATGAGTGCTTTGCTTTATGTGCACGATTGTGACATTACAAAAGAAATGCAAAAATAGTCAAGGAGAAACTGTCGTGTCTTTCGAGCTAAGACCAGTTATCTGTTTGTCCTTAGGAACTTAAGTAGTATTATTTGTGTTTTCAATAAACAAAATTCTAGACGACGCCATTCCAGTTTTAGGTTCCACTTTCACGGTTTTCTTTTCGTCATATGCAAAGATATGCAGTCTCACTGACAAACAGAGCAATTCGGAAGTAGTATCTCAAGCAGTTTCCAGTCACGGCGCAAACAACAGCATTTGTGTCGTTGCGGAAAGTCGGGAGTCCTTTTCATCCTCAATGGCACTTTCCAAATAAATTTCTATCATGCAATTGATATAAACCGGGAATAACTCCGGGCTCATCCCTCATGTAGGGAAGAGCCGGGGGTCTGAATGGCTTTTTAGGTTTTATTAAATCCTGAAATCTTGTGGCGCACTGTTCCTGTTATTGCCCATTAAATTATTTTCCAGGGCCCGTTGAGGACTCAGGGGATTCAGGACGACGAACACGTTGAAAATATCAAAATATTATGAAGTAGTCGGAAGAGAAGAATTTTAGAAGTCGTACTCTTCCTGCCCTTCCACATCTCCTAATGTTCCCCGTGCAACCATAAGATCAGTATCTATCTACAGTATCTATGGTTACGCGGGCGCAATGTCTTCGTCACCAATTCATCCTATCACCGAGTAACAAAAAAAAATAAAAATGGGCCGATAAGGACAGATCTGTAAGCTATTGGGGTAGGAAGATAAGCGCACGAAGGAAAGATTATTGGTCTCGTGCTGAGGATTAGGTGTCGTATATCAGTGTATGACAAATGGAATTTAACAATAAAAAGAGTTTCGTGTTTTCAACACTGTCAAAAAGAAAATAGAAAAAAGAAATCTAGTACAAAATTCTTAATCTGCCCCAGGTAGTTCTTTCAGAGCATCAATGATTATGAATTGTTATAGATCATATAATGGTAACTAAGATTAATAAATTCTATGAACTCTTTTTTTATAGAAAACAATCTCAAGATATTAGTTTTAAAAAAAATAATTTGATTTAGCTAGGCATTCATTTTGAATATAGAATCAACATATTGTACTCATAGTTAATGGCAAGTATAAAAATTTCACTAAAGCAAAAAAGGCCCATGAAGTTCATAATTGGAAAATTGAAAAGTTAAAAATGTTGTGCATATTTGTATACTTCATTCTCTGATAAAGGGTCTATCAGTGCGACCATTTTCCAATCATAGAAAATCGGCTGTGACATAGACAGGCAACAAATCTCTACTACGAGGGTTGCGTTCTCATCCTTATATATATGTATGTATATGCTCTATAGTTCCTAAAGAATCTTAAAACTTTGTGTTAACGTCCTTTCGTGGGAATGGTGCTGCCCATATTTTAGCGCAAGGAATTAGATTTTAAGATGTCTGAGATTTATTTTATTATGAATAAACTTTTTGAAATCGAACACTACATTGAGAGTGCAAATATGATGAAGACTTTTGCTAAGCTACGTCTATTTGAAATACGTTAGAAGTATTCATATCCATTAATACATTTAAGAATCAATTCTTCTAGTGATTTATTTTTTTAAAAATTTAGAACTGTAACAAGCATTTCTAGATTTGCATTATTTTTCGTAAGCGATTATTACAACTCAACAAAATGTTATTAAATAAGAACCTTTAGCGGCTCATAATAATATATAAAAATAAATACTAATGTTTAAGACTCAAAAATTTTAAAAACGCAAATTGGGTTCAGATTTTTCTTCAATAAAGTAAAACTAAGGATTCGTCCGATTTTTTTGTACTGTCCAAGGCTACTATTCTTTTTCGAGTAAATCTAATTCATAGGTCCTTGAATATAAGTAACCAGTCCAAGTTTTCTTTAATTTGCTGAAATCGAATTCATTACACCTAAATGAGCTCGGATTTTTTAATCCGGACAGAATTATTACTACTGGAAGATAAGACAAGCGTGCTCATTTAAACTCATTCTCAAGAAAAAGTGAAGGGACGAAGGCGCTTGCAGCAAATGTTGAAAACATTTAATGTCGGACCCAGGTCCCAGGGAAATTCAAATTTAATCAGGGGCAGAGCCCGAGGCAGTAAATCAAAGGAGCACATGAGAAATATTCCAGGCCGGAAACAAAGTTATGTGCGGTAGCAAATACAAATGGCAATTCAAATAAGCTTTCTTGTGCTCGACAATTAATTAACTAATTAAGCCGCTCCACCGCAAGTACCTTGTATCAATTAATCTGCTGCGAAGCAAGATAATCCCAAAAACGTCCCGAGTTGATTGCGCGACTAGGACAGAACCGCTTCTATAATGTGGAAAGCACCTCGCCTGCTCAGGTGCACTATACACAAATAATTACAATTTCTTATTCACGCAAATACTTCCACTTCAGTATCCACTCTCATCACTTAGCCACTAAGAAAACAACGAAGGAACAACCATTCGCGCGAAAATGTTTCTATTTCGGACACAGGGCAACAAGGCAACAGGCAGACCACGTCGCCACTTCTAGTATTTTTTAGGAGACAGCTAAACCGCGCACTACTCAATGTTTCCACAGCAATCTAGCCTCACCTAGGGCCCACTGCACTGCAATTCTAGACCTGTGACCAGCACCTACACAAGATGGGTTTTGAATTACTCCAGGATAGCTGAGTGAACCGTCCACGGGAGTCCCTCCAAAGGACCTTTTCGAATATAAGCTCGCAAGAGACTGACTACCCGTTCTAGGCACAGTTAGACATCCAGGCTGGCTCGTCTACCGGGGCACCGGATTAAGCTCCTGGAGCTTTTCTACGTCGGTGCAGAGAGTCGACCCACACCGGGCCGAGGACTGAGAGGCACAATCTACAATATCATCTACAGGAAATTCGGAGTTCGGAGTTCGGAGCTCGGAGCTCTTTAATGTTTTACACCTCGGGACAGTAGGTGGATTTCCCTCCTTCGCGCACCTTGCCGCACTTAGCTAGATAGGAAGACAATTGCTTGTCTCGTGAACTGGATAGAAAATACGCGCTAGAATGCCGGCGGCCGTATATTTACATCCGTGGCGTCATCAAAATGTTTATGTGGAGCAGAGCGCTGTTGCCAAAGACTAATATTTTGATATCTATTGAAAAAAATTCTCTATTTTATTGCGGTCGATAATGATGCTTGCGGTACGATGTTGATAACTTTAGTTTCTCTTTAACTTTATCTATGTGATTTCAAAAATAATGACGCTTATCCTTTTGACCATTGAAAAAAGCGAAATATTAAAATTGCAATCATGAAGTTAATACAATTTTGCAAAGTACATAATCCCGAAAGTTCTAGTAAATTGAATAGGTACCAATAGATTGCAGTAAATGTAACATGAACATATTTAATGAAAAGCATTCGTAGAATCTGATTTCTATAGGCTTGATTGATGTAGTGAAAAAAGAGGCATATTTAATTCCCTTTTAGACACCACTAATTATTTTTCAAGGTGTGTTTCTTTTAATTTTTGTAACAGATAATTACAACGAAGTTCATAAAATGTATTGCAAAACATTGAATAGTCTGTACCATTAGCCAGTACTAAGGTCTATCTTCCACAGCATGATTTAGAAAATGCAGTTGGCGAAGACTGTTTCATAAAACGAAATCAAAAAAGTACAAGAACAATTGGAATAAAACAGATCAACCTGTTCACCAGTTTTTCAAGAAACGCGGTTACCGACATATGCCACCAACTTAAAAAATTTAAAGTATGTCTTCCTGATGTTTTCCTTTAAAAGAAATAGAATATAATAAAACACTTACAAGACAAAGAGAAATCGTGCTCAGGCTTTAAAGTCAAGCTTGACTCCACATTTGGAACTACTAAATATGAACAAATCTAACTATTCCATTGAAAAAATTATTTTTCAATATGTGCCCAGACGTTTTTTTACGACTCTTAATCAATTCTATTGCTCTATAATCTTTAATTATATTTTATACAATAAAAAGAATTAAATTTGATTGTGACTGGTTTGTTTACTTGGCAAATTCCTGGACTCTGGAAAAAGTCTCATTGAAATCGTATAGCATTTGCACAGAACCTCCTTTGGACTCCTGTGAATGTACTTCGATGAAATAAATTCAGAATTGCTTAGAATGTTAACAAGGGAACTAAAACCTTAAATAGAGTAATGTAGGAAGATTATATACATTAAATAGATTTCAAAGATATTTTAAGGGAGAGTAACAGATTACGTGTTAAGAATGCTTCACCTTGAGTATATTGAATTCAATAATACATACTCCTACATCACGCCATGCTGTTTTATTTATTATTTTGAGTGCTTACTTAATTGGATCATTGGCCCGACTTCACGTGATTTCACATAATATTGTTTTGTCATACTTTATTTACTTGTATCTTGGAATGTTTTTTTATAAATTCCAGCGCACAACAAAATAATAAAACATTTAAATTCTCGGTTTCATCAAACTTGCTTAACGGCCTGAATAAATGAAAAACCTTAGTTAGAGCATCAAATCACCAGTCAAAAGTTCAGCATACTTTTTAAAACTCTGAGATTAGTTCAAGGCACTCTCTTGCACATTACTTGCTGTTGTTTTCGTCGAAATTAAATGGATAGCAATCATATGAGTGGTAGAGCGCGCTTAAAAACTTTTGCCAATAAAAGATGACGAAATGTCCTCGGATGAAAGGAAGAAGTTTTATGAAAATTGTGATTTCGGCTCGTAACTCTAATGAAAAGCGCACTTGTGATAATAAAGCGGCCAATTTTTTTCCAAGACAGCTCCTTGGCCAAGACGGCCCCACCCGCTTTCATCCTGGATCAACGTTTTATCTGTAGCTAAACTTTTTGGGGCTTGGTTTAATCAAGCGCGAATTTTCTTTAAGAGTTTTTCATCCCTAAAACAGTTACTTTTCACATCAAAGGAGTTGCAGAGCTGCTGCCCGGACCCAATTCCTGAGTCGTGAGTCTAAACTGATGACATTATCAATCTAAAAGCCGAAAGAACAATGATTAAAAACTCCTCAATGCGGCAAAGTAGCAACTTTTCAATCGCAAGAGGTCCGGAGCCTCACCGCTCCTTGTGGCGCGGCGGCGGTGATGGCGGCGTAGGGAAATCTTGGCAACTTGTTAAAAAGTTGTTATCATTTTCAAATTGTCTGGGGAAGTTTGGGTGAAAATTTCTTGCGGAAAATTTTATGACAGCTGGCTGAAAGATGGCTCTTTGAAAAACTTGACGAAATTTATATGAAGCGCAAAATGGGCATCCCGCCCCCGCAGTTGCCGGGTAACGCACAAGTTTAAGAAGCTTAGCGGCGGAATTTCCTCACAATTACGCCGATTTAAAGTCAATACTGTGCTTTCAACAAAAGGACAAATCCTTTAGCGTCCTGCCTCCAGCGGGTGAGCCCGGCTTCCAAAATCCCTCGTTCGGAAACCTATGATATTCAGTTTTGCATTGCGGCACCTACATCTTTTCATGTGCATCTTTCAATGAGTTAAAATTGGCGATAGATGATCTAAAGAATGCAGTTAGTGTCGCACGTTCGAATGCATGGAAAATTCAAAGGAAAACAGAAAACTTATTAAAAATCAATTCAGCCTTAGGTGCTCTTGTTTGAAAAGCACTACATCAGCGGCTTAAATTTAAGATTGCTATTAAAACTGAGTTTAATATCACTATTAAAACTGATCGCTATGAGCAAATTTATGAGATATTCAGTAAATCAGGAAGAGGAAGTGCCTGTTAAAAGAAAAATAAAATGAAAATTTCACCATGAAAAATTGTAGTATTATTCAAACACCTAGTGCGATTTTTTGTTTATATAATAGTAATCTACAAGCAGCAATCATAAGCAACCAGTAAAGGTGGAGTAAAATACTATTGTAAATTAAAAGCTTGCTAATCTTGAGCAGACAAACATTAGTGAATTATTAGGCAAATGTTGGATTAAAAATGGGGAAGAAAAAAGTGTAGAATACCATCTGCACAGCATCAAATAAAACTTATGTAAGAATAGGACGCAAATTTTTACTAATGGTTAATATCTTACGCACATATCTCAGCCAAAAGTTGTGGACATCCTACCATTGAGATAACTTCTTAATGGGCACATCTGTGACGCCGTTCTTTTCAGTAGTGTTTTAAAAATTTACAAAAGCGTTCAGATAATATACCCGTCCTACTCCACTACTCCAACAGCTCTCTAAAAGCCATTAAGTCACATAATTACACTTTTATCTTTGCTCAATAAAATTCTTTAAAAATATTTATTGCCTACAGACACCGATATCCCACCATTTCTACCATAATAAGAAAAATGAATTTTCCCTTACCGATTTCACCTAAAATCTTCAAGGAAAGGGAACTATAATACCTATAGAAAGTTTCGGTAGAATTTTATGGAAATGCTTTTGATGAACGAAATAAATTGTTAATCTAATGAAGTCGTTTAATTCATAATTTAATTAATTTACAAGGTTAAGATAACTTTAAAGCACATTAAGCGTTCAACTAAAAAGTTTTTATATGTCATCTTGTAGCGAAGTGTTATAACATTGGAATGATTAACATGAATTACTATTTTCATTGAGGCTTGGAGTTAATTTAAATTATAGTTTCGGTAATGCCAAATCGTTAACTTACCAACTCTTATATACCCTCCCCGTGGTAACAATACAAACTTTCTAACTCGCAGAATGTGAATTGTTTAAAGCTTCCGGAGAACATATTTAGTAAAAATTAAAAAAAAAAAAAAAATGGAGAAAAAAAGTAGCAAAATTAAGTGAAATTCCTTTGAAGTTATTTACGAGTTCCCATGAGCTCTATATAGTAAAACAATTCTTTTCGGACTTCATTTTGTTCTCGAGATGTTAGAACCTCAGACTGAAATAATAGGGAATCCTTTCGTGCCTGAGCGATTTATTACTTATCTGTGGTGATGGGATGGAAAAGGCGAACTGACGCAATCGACGTGTGCATTAATCAGATAAAATTCATTTCATATTGTCAATAACGGCGAAAGTAAATATTTGCTCCCTATTTTTACCTTGCATTATTAATGCGATCGAACGAAGGCCAGTGATGAATTATTTGCACCGCCCTTGTATTTTAATTAACATGTCCCAGGTGCAATTGAGTAGGATGTGAAATCAGTCAATCCGTCAATAACATCGATTCCCTGAAGTCCCGCCTGCAGCGAACAGTAGTTAGTTGCATTAATTTAATCAGGTCTAACACAACCGACGTTTACATAATGAAGATTTAATTTGACACTCTTACAATAGGACTTTACACGCTTATGAGAGTGATGGATTTTAAAAATTACATCTGAAATAGAAGAGAACATGTGTATTATAATACGAATTGTTTCTACTAGATCAACTTTAAATATGTTAACACATACAGTTACACATTTTCAAAATTAGAATAATGCAGATTTTTTAAATATTTCAAATATATTTTTTCGTAAACCTAACGCGAAGGGGTAATTCAGGATTCAAAATCTACGGAAAAAATTTTATTAAAGTTATATATTATTTGCACAGTCACTCAAGAAAACATTTAAAAACCCGGAATTGAGTAATCAATTGTCTAATTTTTTAATATTTTTTTTATCTTTCAATATTATATAAAATGTGAAGGAATTTTATAGGAAGACCGCCTATATATGTGCTAACAGTATATGTATATGTATGTAGATTGAGTATAAGTACTGATATTCAAAATTTTGAATGTTATACGGCCATAAACGTAGTTTAATATCGCAATAAATGTCCTTGGCACAGATTTTGCTAAGCTTTTGATCCAATGTAATAAAGTGCATAAACCACATCGCATATATGTACCTACACCACCACGAATCGAGTAGGTCACAGCATTAAATCTGACTCTTGTGGAAGCGGAGCTGCTCCACTTACAAATTATTTGCAGGTGAATCCTCTTACTCCAGCCACTTCATTTTACGTATGCAGGACGTTGTTCCAGCGAAGACCCCACAACATGTTACCGGGATATGTGTTTGCACACTCGCCGTCGAGATATTTTATGCGAAATTATTCAATTCTCCGGTAGATGATGTAGCAGTGCTTCTAGTCCGCTGTGCGGCTAGAACATCCATACAAATGAATGTGGTTGTGCGTTCACCAGCTCGTGTTTAATTTCCAGATGAAATGTAAGATTCTAGCATCTTCACGAGAATAAATTACAAAGACTCCCAACATCGCACAGCTCCCAGCCTAGCCCGCAAATATATTTTATGCTAACGAGGCTAAGATTTGGACGATGAACATATTAAGAGCTGTAATTTTCTTCCATCTCATTGAAGCTAATTATAATTCTATTTTAAAAATTATCATGTAACAGTCGTTGCATGCGTACAAGAGTGTCTATTTGAAGCTCATGTGCAACAAGAAATTACTCTTGTTGAAATGCAGCGACAGAACTCAATTCAGGAAAGAAGTACGACTAATTATATGAATAATAAAACTAGCCATTCAAATACAAGGGAAACACCGGGCCATAGCACGGTGACTTTGAAATGGCGATTACGAAAAAAATAGCATCTTAAGAGGAAAATAAAGCCATGCGTCGTCGTAAAGGTCCAAATCAGATCATAAACGACCCTGGATCCGATAATATGGCGCAATCAGATTGAAGGACATAAAGCAGATTCACAATAGGTAGAAACCTTCGGGGCTTATTGAGCAGGGGAAATAAAGTTTTCTTGGGATAACCCTGGCAACTACCCTTGAGAAGCGCGGCACAGACCGCTTCGGTAAACGTAAAACCAAAACTCTCACGAGACGTCTGCGGGTAGATTGGCAATTGAATTTCATGAAATCACTCGTATGCCTCGTTTAATCATAAAATCCTGAAACTCCCAATTACTATCGTATGGTGCGCCTGCCGAGTAGGGTAAAATACATGCGCTTTCCGAACATCAGTAGAGGCCGCCAGTGTTGTTTTGGTTTTGTATAATGTCAACAAAGCGAAAGTGATATCCCCAAAGCTCTTCGACGAATTTATAAAACTTTTCATCTTTGCAAGTGCTATAAATACTCTTTGTAAATCCAAGTAAGGGCACATATAAAGGCTAGTCCTGTGCCTCCTTCTAATATGACTGCAACTCTTTCTCAAGTCTCCCTTTTATCCTGGGAACTTTTCTAAAAAAGCATGAATTGCTATTGTTGGACCTTACTCCTAGTCGTTGGTTGTTACACTTCTCCCAAAGCAAAAAGCGCTATTGTGCAAAAAGAGTGTTCTTTCCGAAACTTAAAGAACTACAAGAAAGAGTTTTCTACCGTCGGTACTTTTGAGGTATAAAGTGGAAAAAGTTAATGTGTTGTTATTTTGTACTCAACTAAACTCTGCTCAACTCGACTTAATTCTGGGGCTTACAGAAACCAAACCAATGCTGCGATTATTGTTTAGTTCAAACTACTATACAACTTATGACCACGAACAAAAGTTAATCCCTGACCTATATCTAAAATAACTACTATTCAATAACTGTTTTAGTGTGCTTATGCGTTCAATTGGAAATTTAACAATCAACCAAATGAAATCAATTTATTAGCCGTAAAGAATATCAATGACGCCATAAAAAATTCATTTTCATGGCAATCAATAAAACTTAACCAGGCCCATGGCAGTTACAATAAATTGCGGCAAATTATGTTCGCCATATTGACACAACAGCACATTCTAGTGTTGACGAGATTAGGAGTAGGAACACAGGAACTAGGATGACGCAATTTATTTGTTCATTTACTTATTTATGAAGACTATGATGCTTGTGCGGCCAGGTACGCACATTAGCGCGTCAGTAGACGAGCTAATTAAGGTGTCGAGTGGCTACTTTGAAATGCACAGACGCACATATTCGGCCATAGTCGCATGAGTTTTGTGGTCAAGTGATGACGTGGATTACATTAATTAAGGACTAAATGACATAATTTGAGTTTCGCGGCTAAATGTGACCTCTTCATCTGAAAACAGATTTGAAATTTGAACACTGCAGTGTAATATAATGAAATAATGTATGGCTATAAAAGACGAAACTATGAATATATTTCATAATAAATATACAAGCGTCTCATTTTTAAAATTCCTGTCGTCGCTACTTAATTTAAATTGAAATTGAAATAAAAAAGTTTTGGAAAACCTTAAAGAGCTATTCCATTAGCATTCTAGAATCCTGAGTCCACCGAGGAAATAATCGAATAAAACCAATAGGCTCTATTTACTACTTTGCTTGTGAAAAACAAGGAAGAAAGTACACCAAGAAAAATCCAATTAAAAGTATTCTATCGCCGGAGGACCGAAAGAAACCTGGTCGCTCCCTGCCTTTAACAACCTACGGAGTTGCTTATGTAGCATAAAATCGAACGCGAGATAATGGCCAAGCCAAATTGGATAACATCTTTCCCAGTCCTTTAAGGAACATAAAATAAGGGAGGTTCTACACAGTCGTATCGAAAGAAAATATGGTGTACATTTCTGTTTTTTCTTCACGATAAAGTGCATAGACAGAGATATTTAATTACCGAAAACTCTGAGACGTTCCACCTGAGAAGTTCCTTCTGTGTATTTCTGTATAGAAACAACAGTACCTTTTAATTAACTGAAGGTATTCGATACGGTACCAATTCAAATACTTAGACACACCATGTTGTGAATTCAATTTTCTTGCTCCTTGTACCTGTACAAAATAGAAAAACTAAAGGGGATTTTCAGGGAAATGCTCCCTGTTAAAGGTCCTCCGCAGCCGACCTGGAACATCTTTCCGCTGATTGGCATATTTGCGCAAAAATAAATTGACTTGTCGAGACGCAAACAACCGAGGGCGTTTGACTCCAATCAGGAAAATTTTCTTTTTCTTTTGTATTTTTTCTCGAATTTCGTAGAGTTTTCGAAAGCGTTCGAACCGATTCAATCGATCGCTTGGAATACTATAAAGCTTACTATGTTCGACCAACGTGGCACGTTTAATCCCTTCATCGTTCACAAAATTTTTCTGGATTTTCCTCATATGGACAAATCTGCTTCAACTACCGGCAAGAGCGCGTGTGTTGAAAATTAATAAGAAGGTCCTTATTGAACGAACATTTTATTGGATAATTTATTTATAACTTTTCATTAGTAGTAATTTAAGCAGTTCGAAATCAGTTACCTTAATGTTACAATGCATCAAAATTGAATCGAACTCCACAATCGACGTGGTCTTTAACTGGACGATTAAGTTTACAGTGTCATTTGCTGTATATATAATGATACATACTGCATTATATATTGAATAGACGACATTACGAATCCAATTAAAATATTATACATTGTATATACTGCATTGTATTAATATAAAGCTCAGCCCACAAATATTTTTCTTTTCAAAACAAGAAAGAACGGTTGAGCACTTTTTACAAATTTATAGATAGATTTTTTAGAACATAAAGAATATCTTATTAACAAATATGTTTTCTAATATTGGTTAGTATATGTTCTGTTTATTTTGTATAACATTGTCAAAAAGTAATATTAAAACGGTTTTTTTTATTAAAAGTTCATTTTTCAGCGGAAAGGAATTTTAAGCAATTAAGTGTGTGGCCATTCCGGAGGGTCTATATTTTGCAATTAAAAACATTTTGCCTTCGAACAAAATACGAAAAAACTAAATCATTTGTAAACCCTTAGCATAGAAAGAAATTTTACTTCATAGTTCCGAAAGAAAAAGGACCAATCTTTTTTCAGCCTTTGCTAAAGTCTGCTATGTCTTTTATAAAGACTTTGAATATTTATTTTCGAAAATTTTTGCCATTTTCCTTAAAGTACTATGTATGACATTCCCTAAAAAAGTAAATGAATCTTATTGAAAAATTAGTTCTTCATGAAAGAAAGCCTCGAATTTATGTTTAATTTACTTTTATTAAATATATTTTTTCCATATATAGTACAGAATGTCATATAATAAAAACTAACCATAAAACTTTCTTAATAAAGTGAAATATGTGTACGATGCTTTCATCAGAGATTGGAATACCTCTAAATTCATCGAAGCAAAATCGCCAACTCTTAACTAAAATTCGATCGATAGAAATATCAAAATGAAAAAAACAGAACCCTTAACTTACGGAAAGCGGTCTCTGAGCCCTGACAATAATCAACATCAAACTCTTTTGGGTTTCGCAGGTAAACTCGAACCAAGGTGTATCATAGGCCGCCTCTGCTATATTTAAACTCTGCGATTAGAAATAACTTGCCGTTAGTTTCTGCGAATTCTGTCCCGTCGTGCATATTTTACCTCCTCGTACAGCTCGTTCGCGTTCCAGTAGGTTGCGTAAATTTGTGTGAAGATCATTAATATATAAGCTATAACAATGCCCGCCTGCATAAACGAGTTGATTACCTGCAATATGTACGGCAACAAATTGCCATACAGAAATAGGATTACCTACTCATATCACACTTTAGTGAAGGATAATTAAACTGTATGTGATTTCCGTGCTGCCATAGCTGTAATTAGGTTCCAGCAATGACACGGTTTCTCAGGAGGGTGCGAATTTTCAATTATGCGAGGCCAAACCTTTTAATTATATCTTTTTGCTAAGTACCAGTGTAACTTTTGTGAAGGAGCTCATTGTGCGATATGTGAAGACCGACAGCAGCTAAGCTTTACAAATTGGGGGAGGATACAAAATCAACAGGAATATGCAGCATATGCAGAAATGCACGATGAAGCGGCTAACAGGCAAATGACTTGATAGCTTTAAAATCGCATTCACCACTGCATTAAGTTTTACCCGCAGCCTGCATGGAAGCATACTAGGAGGATATATTGCTACCCTCATTATCCACTCTCTGGACGTGATGCTCATTAAAACTGCTATCGTGCATACTTACTCGAATATCGCATGCACTCGTATTCTCCTCCTACGAAAGGTGTGCTTAGCAACAAAACCGTTGCTTCGCGGCGACTTTCAAATACAAATTTCTAGATCTGCTACCGTTTCGGGGGCTCTAGAATTCCATTTAAGCTCATTTTTATTTAAGGGACCTACTAAAGTACTTGCAGCTTACATTAGTAGATCCCTTAAAAAAATTAACAGAAAAACATTTTGAGATTTTCCCATTTTCATTAACGGTATTAAGAGAGCCAAAGGTAAGAATTCATAGGATTGTCCAGGATGTTTAATAAGTTGTGCCTTTAAAAGCGAGGGTACTTACCATATTAAGCAGAAATAAAAGTGCACACAAGGTGGCACCGAACGTAAGGAATTCAAGAAGCGACAAATATGACGTCAAACCATTCAATTCTTGGACGTATCTGGAAAAAATAGTTTTAATTTCTTTGCTTCGTCAAATACTAACAACAAACTTAATAATTTTCTCATGATACTCGACACACCACACAATTTGAGCGTTTAGTTTCTCCTTTGTTTTGCCTAGCTGTTTAAGGTTGCGCAACCTGTGCTGCAGTACTTTTTCCATTACTATCCCAAACATAATGAAGTTAACTACTAAACTCGTAAAGGGGATGTACATGCAGCATCCAATTGGAGTTATGAGAAATTGGTATATGTAAATTATTTCATAGTAGGGTGATTCGTATTTATTGCTAATTCCAGGGATAGTAGAACCGAACGGCAAAGCTTTACAGATTTAAAATATATATAAATATTTTTTTTATTTTTTTAATATGTAACGTACTTCTGGTTCCAGCAAATTGTGGATATAGCATGAATCCAATGCTCACTAGAATTCCAAGAAATAAATTAAACTTTGACAGATGTCGGCCATTTTTTGTAGTTATATCCAGCATGTTGATTGTTTTCTTGTTTCCAGAGGCCTTCGAAAAGATAGACGATTTTGTAAAATGAGTAATTTTTTTAATTTTCATGGAATTGCCTAGAATTGCGCCACCTAAATATGTTTAAATTCGATTTAAAGTCAAGTAATTTATGATAGTGATTTAATAATATCTCGACATATTCTTAGAGTGGTTTTAGATTAAAAACGTAAAAGCGGAAAGCGGAAAAGCTTTAGCTAATGGACAAACGATAATCCTAGCAAATGTATATCTACATAAAGAGGATTGTTTAAAGGCACTGTTTAAAGATTCCGGAAAGTTGAGACAATTTCAAAATAATTTAAAGTATATCTTTAAAATCATGTATTAACTGAGCACATGTTTAAACGCTTCAAAAATAGATCAAATCTAATAGAGCTGTCGCTTTCAATTACACACTGAAATAAAAACTTGAACTGTATAAAAAATTAGTTCAAACTAAAAATGGTCGAATCGAGAACATATTTGGGATACTGGAATTATTCAAGACCTTGCCGCCTGTCTTGAGGCAAACCCCAAAAATTACTTAATTATAATTTAGTCCTTCAACTAAGGAGCAATTTCTTCGATACTCCGCCGAATAAATTGAATGCAAATTAACGCTACTTTTCACTTTACGACCACAGACTTGGTGTCCGAGGAGCTCTCACTGTTAGGAATTGCAGATGGAGTTACGTCCGCCGCAGCTGGCGCGGTACCAACTTGTTGACTGACCCTCAATTAAATTTGTACAATTAAAAAAATGATTTCAATTAGGAGAGATTAATGGTTCCAGTTATTCTTCGGTTTTGACCGAATACGTTTGGAGGTGGAGGTGGACCTTAAAAATATCCTGTCGCTTTCACTGCGAGGGTAATATTCCCCTTTCACGAAAATATGAATTTGATTAAAATGTTTAGACCCGCGCAGTCCCTAATTTCAGGTCAACGGACGGTAGGTTTCGAGAAAAATTGAAAAAAATTATCATGCAGCCAAACGAGAAAATAAATATCTTCAATTACTTTGATGTCGGCCACGAGCGTTTCCATGTTTTCCATAAATCTTTCAAACCGATGGTGGTTAAAGACAAGGTACAGTGCGCGAATGATGGTGTTAAACCACAGCACCAGAAAGTAGGTGTTCCTAATGATGACGTCAATAGGGTCTGTGATGTAGCACATATCCAGGAACTGAGTAAAATTCAGAAAGATAGATCCCGTGAAGCAAAAGTACCGACGCCAATTGTGCACCAGAATATACGACCAAAACTTAAGAATTTTTACGTTTATTGAAATTAATGGTACGTCTTCTATCATGGCGACACTTTATCCTTCAACCTATTATTGCTAATACACCGTACATGTAATATGAACTGAACAGCGACATATTTCCGACCACCGTTTTTATATTGAGCATTCAAAAAAACAAATTCACTCCATATTGCACTTAGAAATCATCCATATTACATATGAAGAATTTACTCAGATTTATGCTACTTCGAAATGTCCTGTTTACAGACCAATTGACGTTATTAAAGTTGATTGAAGGAGGAAGCCTCCAACGACAGGTAAAACTTTTTCAATTAAACTGTTGAACATTTGAATTGCCAAGGAGTAAAATTTGCCCTCGCTGAATTATTGAGTCGAGGGAACATGTCTGTGAGTTTCGAGCGCATCGTGCCCTAAATAACTCGATAGCAGAAAAGTTTCGAAAGTGAGCTTCTGGAGTTTGTAAACAATTTAATATGTTTTTGATAACTGACTGGTTGCTTCTGGAAACGAATGGGAATTTAAGTTAGAACACATCAAATTCTGTTATGCTTATCACGAATATTTTTGGTCGCTCCTGAAGGGTTACATTAATTTTTAGCAGGTTTCTGGAAAGTTTCAGAGCCGTATTTACTCAGGAAATGAAGAAAGTAGGTAAGTAATTTGGAGGAATGTTTTCGTCCTGAAACCCTAAGTAGAAAATCGCAAGACTTATAAAGTTTAAAACCAAAGTATGACCATCATGTTCAACTAGAAGCAAACGGAAACAACAAAATACTGTGTAAACAAATCTGCTGAAGTACTTCCCAGTACGATTATATTATATTTATAAAATGAATTTACTGTAAAATCTTCACAATTTAATTCAAATAGCTATAAAGAATTAATGTATTCAATTTTAAAAGTTGCAAAAAATATATAGGTAATTAAGATCCACAAAATATTCCAACACAATTCGACTACACGGTAAGCACAGAACCTTCAATTCGGTCCAGCTGAAAAAATAGAGATTTCCTTTACATGAACTAAAAACTTTTATATTTACTTAATTACGATCCATAAAATAATTCTACTCCCTAATCAATTTGGCTACCTAGTCTACATCCGACATCCTCCGATGAGGACGACTGCAGTCGAGGGTGGACCCTGCGAGCGCTTGAAGTGCAAAGCACTACCTCCTTCAGTTAAAATTGCTATAATTAGTTTTATCATTTTATGATCTTTAATGAAATTTTTTGAGGACATATTTTTAAAGATATACACTTCAATATAATGCAAGAAAAATCCACTTTTGAGATGGTGCCTCAAAAGAAGATAAATATTTTAAAAAACGACAACGAAGTAAATGTTCTCTTGCAAAGACTTTAAAGTGAAAGCAGTTCTGGATACATCACGTCTATACTGAAATGAGTGTACGCTATCAAATTCAATTGGTTAAGATAACGAGGGAAAAGGGATATCAAAAGATTCCTGGGTAGTATAATAGAAGATTGTATAATAAATTAAATTAACTAAAACTATAAAAAGTACCTTAATTCTAAATACACACATATAAGGATCACCTTTCGATTAATCCTAAAATTGAACTCGATCTATTGCTGTGCGCATATGCCAATATGATTATCAAAATAAAGATAGTTATTATATTATGTACAGTGTATGTAAGACCAAGAGGAAGCAATTCTACCTCTCTATTGAGGTGAAGTGATTATGGCCATTAAGGCCAACATCATAAGAGGATAATATTTATGAAAAAAATGCTTTCCTATAAATAATCCATCATACCTCTAAGAGACCGTAATGATCTAATGGTTGCTGCGAGGTTTCAAAGCAAATAAAGTAAATTGCTAATGTAACAGTCGCGCTTACGGCTTCATGTGATAAATATGCTCCCCAGAAGCGCTCGCACGTGTCCACAATAAAACAAAATCATGCGGAAACGAAGCTTTATGAAGTGTAATACACCACGAGCAGCCAGCCTAATAGTTCTTATAGCCCAACAAAGAATTTTCCTTTCACTGGGGCGCCGATACCTTTGTAGTAATCATTATATAGAAAAATGGATATCGCGGCAAGAAAAGTGATTAATTGACATGAATATAATTCCCGCAACATGAGCGCGGGAGAAATCCTCTTCTGTCGAATGTCCTTTGTGCTCTTCGTCAAGCGGAGTATGTGGAGACTAGAATTCAGGAACGAGTCCTGTGATACGCGGGCTCCAAGGAAGCCATGAAGAATGAGAGTATGTTGTTCCCATTGGAAGCAAATCCCCGAAGGATTTCGATAAATCAATTGAAGCGAAACATTGATCTCTGCGTGATACTTGTGAAAAGTTGTGCAACTTCTGTATCCCCTCAGTGTGGAAGAAATCCTATCCCCCTTGTAACACCATGAGTAGGGGATATGGGCAAGACTGCTTTCAGTGTAAAATTAAATTTCACAGACGTCATCATCGTTATTTCTCGGATATCGCATTTCGTCCATCCCTCTTTTCGGTTCACTGGTAATTGAACGATGTGAACCGATTACCAGAGCCCGCTTCTACGGAAGCTACTCCATTTGACTTAGTCGAGTAAGGAGATGCTTTTGTAATCCTACTCGCACATAATTTTTAATTTAACGGAGTTTTTCTTATACTGTTCAAAGCTTCTTTGATGTTCGCCGTCACTAGAAAAGTTTCTGCAAGGATTTAGAGTACGAAAACAGTTTTTTATACCTATAATTCTTCACAGATAGCCAACGCACGTTGCACACCCGGGTGGAAATGATTTTCTCCGAGTCTGTGGGACTCGGAGGCATTTTCTTATACGCCCTTGTGGCCTTGTGCAAATAGAACGCAGAGAAGTGACGCTAGGCCAATGCTATCTAAACTCACAAAAATTACATTTTCGATGCGGCATGCAAAACACGTGTTTCCCGACTTTGCAAATATTGAAACAGTCAACGTATTTCGTCTATGCTAAACGTAGTAAGAATATGCTTACAATGAATTTAAACAATTTCAATCCCAGCTCCAAAGTATTTTAAGAAAAGGTATGACTTAATCCATTTCTTTTTTCTATCTGTCTTTAATAAAGAAGTTAATATGCGCGCTATCAAACTAAAAATAGTAATATTCTCCAGTAAGCAACGCACATATATAATAAATTTTCAGTTATAAGAAACTTCTTAAACTCTGTAAACTATAGTAATTATGTCTCTTGCACTGTTAGATCCCTTAGAAATTTTTCATTTATTGGATAAAAGTGAGTGAATTTATAAGCAACTTTGTGTTTTTCTGTGAAAAAGTAAGAGAATTTAATAAGGTCTTCTGCCAATTTCCTTTTTAATTTAAATAAACCTAGTTGTCACAAATGTGGTACCTGCTTTCACCATGCTTTCACTTCCTAAATGTTTATTGTAATACCAAATCAGTAAAAAAATAGCTCCCAATTGTTAAAAAAATCAATCAACAGTTTTATATATTAATAGATTCTATGATTATGACTCTTTTCTTTCAACTAGATATGACCCTGAATCTAAACCGCGCAATGTAATAACTACAGCATTTAAATCTGCCCAGCAGCCTTTACGAACTGCCGTATATTTTCGGCTTAGTATTTTCCTTCTTCCGTTCCTACGATTGAGAGCAGCTTCTTAATAGTATTACAGACCAACATTTCTTGAATCTATGCCATGCCATTAAAAAGAATTGGTAGGCACAACAGCATCATGCAAATGCCCAACACATATACTTAACATGGTAAGGAACAAATTTCCATTTCCGCACGCACTTCCTTTAAGAAATTTTCTTTACCTTATATAACGTCCCACATTAAGGTCTTTATGGTGATATAAAATCCCTTGCACACCGACGCGCAGGTTGCGCACACAAAACAATTTATTAAAATTGCCGAACACCTGTTGTCTTCCACTTCAGTTGGCCTCTGGAAGAATCATCAAAACAGCAGAAATAGAAAACGACAGGGGATTTGAAAATGTTTTGTCGTCTTCATTGCGACGGACGTTCAGAAGTCAGTTCTGATCCGAACTCTCCCAAAAGGGAGCAATTCCAGGCTCCGGTCGTCCTCGCTATCTTGGAGGACAAGAAGCATAATTGAAATTAAGTCTTAGGTACGCTTCTAGTCTTCCATGAAAGGCGGAGACTCCTTAAAGGAGTTATTGTGAAGATAGCACAGAACAGGGGACCCTTACTGTTTTCGGAAGCGGTAAAAATATTTTCATGTTAATTCAAGGATAAGATTTATAAACAGCGGATGCCAAAAGGACGACTTGTAGTGGAAGGATACTTTAAATTCGCATTCTGACGGAGACGTCAAGTTTGCCTTACCGTGGGTACATTAAAGAGCAAGTGGGTACAATATGCCACCAGAATAATAGAGAGTAATTGCTAGTACAGTTTAGAGAATTTTTTACGAATGCGTATAATCTAGGGTATTCTTTGATGTGGGAACGACATGTGCGCTCATAAAAATGACGAAATATTTCTTGGCGGAAATAAAATATTTTCACATAAGTTGTTTTAAAAGTCACGGAAGAATGATATAAGAGAAAAGGAAGAGGTTGGAACTGAAACACGGTTTACCATTTCATATGGAAGGCAATATATCTGTGGTAAAATATTTCGCAAGAGGATTCATTATTTGACGCCTTTAAAGAGGTATTGTAGCCCTTAGCTATGAATTTATGTGAGAAAGAGGAATATACAAATGTTTTTTTCTTGATTTGTCGCTGAAAGGGTTACTTACTTGCAATATTTTAATCCATTTATAATTCAATGTGTAATATTACATCTGTTCACAAGGTGTATTTTGTTTTGATTTCAACCTATTTTCTTTGTTTTTTTTTTCCGAAATGATATGAAAGAACGAATATAACGAAATTATGTCACATTTTATATCTACGAAACTAATAATTGAAAATAAAGAAGTAGCACGTCGATAGATGACTTTTAGGCATCTGGGATGCTTTATAATAAAATAAGTTTCACTCTCCGTCACTTAATCCTGGGATATAAATAAGTCAGGATTGACGGTGTTAATCATAATTTATTAAATGTATCCCCGATTTTGAAGAAGCTATTGAACCAAGCTATATAAACACTCTGTCGAAAAATTTGGATACCTTTCAAGTACTCGCTAACATTTTTGCTTATTAAGTTTGCTTGCAAAACGTAATAAATGTCGACTGACATTTCCATGGTACAAGTCCAGTACAAAATCCAAAGCCTTATAACAAAAATATTTACGCAATATCTACCTAAATACCACTGACGAATCAAGGCGTAGCACAATTTTACTTTGATATAATAGTCCAACTTGGAACCATAGTACGAAACCGGCACATAATCCCTTAATTAAACTACTTTAGAGCCCACAGAAGTATTTTGCTCCTCCCATACTCGCTAGCTACTCTTTAAACATTTTTACAAAGTTCCTAGAAGTTTTACAGTCGTGGAAAAGTTTCCATGTCGAAAAGTTAGCCTTTTGTACGAGTATCTGAGGAGATGCGACAGCAGTGGATAGACGGCGTTACATCCTCTGGCTCTACGCGATTCTTCAAGTTAAAGCATGTTAATTCGCTTTAAAAGCAGGTATTAAACAACTAGGAAAAAAGGATGCAAATTAAAAAGAACATGCCCGCCCGCCCCTCATGAGTAATCCCGACGCTCGAAAAAGTTTTGCCGTTTTGGCACGTCGGAGATAGTCCCGTGCATGGGAGCTACAGCATTGCTTTTATTTCGCAAACAACCCCAGGAACGACAAATAGTTGTCGAGGCACTTTCCAGCACTGCCGGCAGTTTATCAGGTTCAAGAATTGAAGGGCTTCAGAGAACTGACTGACTAGGGGACAAGGGCTGTAAAACAGATTTTATCTTGCTTAATTAAATTCCGAGAAAAGATAAGAAGGCAGCACCTAAGTCTTCTTTTACGAATTAGTAAAACTTACTCCGTTTATACGCCCCTTATCCTTGTCTCATAATTAAGTTCAAAGTAAACTCGAAATTTCATTGTATCACACCTTGGCCCAAAAACGAATTTCACCGATTTGGACCCGTTTCCCTCTTAGGAAACCCTTTCATCGCATTAAAATTGCAGGAGGTCAGAAATTGCCCTGAAATTAAGTTTGCAGGAACAATTAGGGAAGTTGTAAAGTCCAGAGGGGATTTCTAGGACAAATTAACGGCGGTGCAGATCATGCTCACGGTACAAACCCAATTAAGAAATGTCGAGGGAGGGCTACAGAGCTGGATACTGCTAATTGACTTTCTTCACTGCTAAATTTGCTCTCAATTTACTAAAATAGAATTGCCCTGAATGCATGTCTATTCCCTAATGCAGCAGCTCTACACTTGATGAATAATTACTGGCACCTGAATATTATTGTTATCATTCCATTGTTGCTCCAAGATGAGTTTCAACTGTTTACCCACACTAAGCGACCATAAAACTAAATTAGATACCTCTTAAATTGTTGTTCTATGAACCCAACAATAATAATTATTGTAATATAATTTTTACTGCAATTGAATGATTTTGAAGAAGCTGGCAGCATTGCATTGCATTGTGTCGTCTCGTAATATTATCATCCTGAGCACCTAACAAACGGAAATAAACGCTTATAATAGATATACTATATATTAATAGATCTTTGTCAGTATACTGAAATAAAAACCCTGGTAAAATAAAATAAAATCATTGTTTGATTTTGCCCCAAAAAGGAAATTGGTTATATTAAACAAGAGGATATTGTAATAAGTTTACAACTTGCGTGCTTATTTTTACTATGAAATAGTCAAAAGATACTATTTTTCCTCATATTTTCATTTCTAAGGAACAGTTGTATTGTCAAACAAGAATTCTTATTTATTTCAAATAAAATTGTGTTGTAAAGTGAATGTGCTAGTTCAACTATTTTACTTTAGTTAGATTAAAAATTTTGTCATTGTTTAAATTGACTACAATTGATTGGTTTTACAATTTAACTAGAATTTTTAATGATTGTACCTTTATATTTACATTTTTTATTGAACATTTTGGATATTTGAAATAACAGTGAAATGTAATTTATGCTGCAGTCTAGACCCTATTAAAACGAATGTTTTTTTAAATTTTCAAACCACTGAGTTTAGAAATAAAGTGAAAGTAAAATCGATTAGTTATATTGCCATTTCTGCTCGCGTTGTTGGCTCTGGTACAAGCTAAGACTCTGTACCGCGCTGATTTCCATTATAATTGATCCTCTACCGAAAAGAAACCTAAATATAGAACTTTTATCCCAATTACAAAATTCCAAAATTATTCAACTGTTGTTACCAAATTCTTAAGAAGCAAAAGCCCAGAAAGTACTCTTTTTCATTTCAAAGTGGTATTATCTCTTGAGGACTTAATTTTTCTTTTTCATTTTTGGGACACTTGTGCAATCGTGATTTTGTATTTATAGAATTTAATGCTGCTTTAATATCATAACCTTAATTAAGGTAATATCCTATTTGAAAGAATCTTTCGAAAATATAAAAAATACATTTTGACTATTAATTACATCGCACTGAATAAGAGCATAACGGCGAAAACTTGGTTATTTCTGCGAGAGACATTAATTCTTCGACTTAAGGATTATAAGGAAGAACTTTAATTTGCAAGCAAATTGAATTTTCTTTAGAGATCAAAATGGGAAGCAGAGAAATTCCCAATGAACAATTTGAATTGCATAAAATTCGCATGTATGTAAATATTTCGTTTGCTTTGAGATATCGTGAAACCGAATTTAATTTTCCAAAAGAAGAAAAGCACTCCTACAGCAAAATCACTTCCTTTGTCTGCTGGGAATTAATTTTCCAAGATTCACCTAGCCCTGCCTGCCTATAGGCGCCTTTGTATACGTTGAATTAAAGTGAAAATTGGACCCTTTTCGAACGTTTCGATGAGTAGCCAGTTATATCCGCCTTTTATTCCTTTTCTTCACTTTTTCTACCTTTCTTGGCTGTAAAGAAATTATCCTCGCAGCCCCGGGTATGACATCTTCTCCGGTCGAATCCATTTAAATTATTTGAAGGAATTCAAGGGTTTCTATAAAGATCTTAGTTCAATGGAAAAGCACAGTGGTCATATTTTTATGTATCTCAATTTTTCAACGATCATTTTAATATTTTCTTACCAAAAACAAGGATCCTTATTTCCTTAAATAGATTAATATCGGGACAGAGAAACAAATGTTCAAAAGCTGAATTTAATATTTTATTAATTTAAAATAAATTTGTTATTAGCATGTCCCATATATTAGATGGAATGTATCATGGAAGGCTCATTAGCTAAAGTAATCAAAGATGCCTCTGGGGCTCCTACAATAGACATTGCATAATGAATCTAAAACCCCATTTCATTCATTAAGATCTCACCTCATTAAAAGGGCCTGAAATAAACACAAAAATCTCTTAATGTCGAACTACTTATCCAATTTTCTTGCCTTCTTCCAGAAGCAACGCTATCAGATCAGAATTATATTCTTAATCACTTCCTGTTTCCCTGGGTACAATTCATGACCTTCACTTCCAGAAAAAATTTGGATCTAAGGGATAGAGCCTGGCAGATTTCACCTTGATGGGTGGGCAGTAGATTAGACAGTAATGGGGATGTTTTACTCAAGTAAGAGTTAAATGAAGCCAATTACGCCTACAATTTGCATACTCAAGGTACAATAACGAAAAGAATTATTTCTAACGTATTTGCCGCTCAGGGGTTTTTAGATAAGTAATTCAGTATCTACTGGAATATCCGATTATCTATTGTACTCTGAGAAATATAACCGTGTAGCCTGCAACTGGGGGAAATACGTGCCATTCGTTCTAATTAAAACGACACCTATGTTGCTTCTAATTAGTTTTGTTTGCCAACCACCGACCCCTAGCTATCTTTTACGCTAATCGACATCCCTTCAAAGGTACTTCTTGTTTACCCAACAAATGGAGCAAAATGGTGCTTATCTAGAAAGTGTTCTGCAACATAGTTATCCTTTTATAGCAATTTCGGCACAAATTGACCATTCAAACTATTCAAACCTTCTAAGCTTTATATTAAAGTCACCGATTTCAGGGAACCATTTATGAAATAAAATGCTATTATTTCTTATTACTTTATAATATTCAATTCGCAATTCGTAGGACCTAGACAGAAACTACTCTACTCTAGCTTTAAATTCTAATTGAATAGATTAATTTTTCAACATTTCATATCTAGACCTTTTCCTAAGCCAGAGCAGAGCTTACAGATTTTACACTCATTTCGAATTCCTGTTTTAACTTTAACTACTCCGAAGTAAACTGACGTTAAAAGACAGAATGAATGACGAGGAAGTCTTGCTAGGTTTTTCTTTTTTCCTTTTTGCAACCGAACCCTAATAAACAAAATAAAATAAACAGAAATGGCATAAGAGAAACTTTTCTGAACTGTTGTGAGATGATATACCATAGATTGTAACAAATAAAACAGCCTTGAATATACCATATGCCTAATTATATTGGGTTCTTTTGAGAAAAGCGCACAAGCGTGTAATCACTCACCAGGTATTCGAGAACTCCCATTCACTTTCTTTGCACGGAACTGCTTAAGAGTGAAATCGAACAAAACAAAGTGATGAATTCAAATTACAAAAATATTTGCTTTGGTGCGACCTCTAAAACGAACGCCTTTCAAGACAGTGCAACCGTATCATTTTGACGAAGAAGCGGCGTTATTGCTTCTACTAATGTAATGTACTATATTTAAAGTGAACTTAAACTCAATCAAATTACCAGGTCATAAATTGAATAGGGCATGGAAGCAGCCCTATCATTAAGTAGTTTGCTGCCTTTCGCCTCAAATACAATAATAACGTCACACCCTCTGATACATTTCGCATGAATTCAATAAATACAAAACGAGTTTCACGGAGTTCCAATGGAATGGCCATGCTCCCTTAAGGGTTATCTAGAGACAGTACCGGACCTGTGTCGCCTCCCACTGCTGCCATAAATATTTAGTAACTCGACCCTAACTCCGCTCTGTTGTAAAGATGGCTTCGTTTCAAGCCAGGCACTATCCCATTAAATGCAGACTGAATTCCACCTGAAGTTGGTTCTTTAGCCCTTCCATTTCTGAGTAATTACCCAGGAGGATATTAGAGGCTATTTGCTACCGCTCTGCGCAATAAATGGTCTTGGAGTTCCTAATTTTTGGGCAAATGTGTGCCCTTCCGGACAATATGCAATACCACCAAGTCAGGTAGCTCGAGTCTAAAGCCTTACAACTGCTGTATCAGAGAAAATTGACATAAATTTTTTAGCCTCCGTTCTCCAGCCAAATAATTTCTGCATTTTGCGCTTGCCTGTTTCCGCCTTCCGGCTCTCATGTTTAAATTAAATTCAGGCCAAGTTATAGTCAGTCCTCGTGCATGGCCCAGTTCACAAACCCAACCAGCAGAAAGCTATCACTTTTGATAACTCTCTCCCCCAGGATGTTATGAATTATTTGCAAGCATTTTTATTTTCTCCGGATATAGTGTTGTCATTTATATTTTTTACACAAATTTTAATTATAAATGTGGTAACAGATAAACGTATCATGGGAATTATTTTGACTCTATTCTCCTTCCATTGGAAAGAAAAATCTATTTCGGAGATTTTATTTTAAGAAATGAAATAATTATACACCACCACTGTAGTTAAAAGCTCCGGCAGCATTTACAGGTTCTTCAATAGTGTTTATTAGCAAAAATGTTCACATAAAACTGACCTCAGATTTCTATTTCTGAAATTTTTGGTCTGAAGAATCTTAAAATATACACGCTATTAAAAGCTCTAATAAAAATTACATAGATCTGTTAATAAGTATGTACATTTATTTTTTTGTTAGTTGTACGGAAACTCCAGTATAAGAGTAACTTCATTTCGTCGCAGCACAATATTTTTATCAAATTATAATCAATTTACCGAAATAAAAAATGGCCACGCTTTGCTTTTTAGATAAAACTAACTGATTTATTAAAATTAAGAATAAAATTTATATTATTCCGAAAGTGTTTGTTTACATTTGTAGACATGCAAAGTAGTAAAAGTGAAAATACGAGTCGCCCCAATATTTCTTAATGGTAAGTTATTAAACTGCACTTATTAAAATTCATTAGCATGGCTGATTACACAGGTGAAACCACCGTCCACAAATAATTCCACTCGAAGCGGAGTTTCTAATAGAACTAATACATCTTGACCTGGCAGTACAGACGTTTTATTGCGGCCATTAGAAAGAATTATTGTCCTGCTACTTAAGAACTATTAGAAGCCCCAGGAACAGCACAATCACCAACGCCTAGATTAAAAACTTTTCAACGAAACATTGGCTTGTATTCCACGGGTGTTATTTAATGCCTGCCAAGGAGTCCGGTCATACTTCGTCCTCTCCAAGTCATTGGTTGCGAGTGAAGAAGTTTCTGCAAAAGAGGTCAGAGGGTAACAATTTATTGTTTCTGGGCTCCCATAACGTCCGTGCCGCCACTCAGGGTATTATCGGGAATTCGAAAAGTGTAATTAAGGGGCTTAAGGCGTTTCGAAGGTTTCCTTAATACTAGCTTGGGAGACCTCACTGATCTATCTATACAGAGGCTTAATTTTAATTTGCACTTCCTAAGTCCTCTTGGGACCCACTGGTAAGGTCATGTTCTGTTACCAACCATTTTTAGATTTTTGTGAGGAGGGCGGCAATCTAGTAGGTAAAAACTTTGAAACTGCTCAAATGGGGTGCCATGCCATCGATTGAAACACATCGAAAGATCAGATCTCAGGTGACTGCATCTTCTACCGACGACGTGGCCCACTGCCAGAGAGTAACGACTTTCCCTTTGTACGAACGCGCCAAACCAACACCTGCTGGATAATCTCTTGCTTCCTGGCGGCATAGATCCTTTTTCCCACTCGCGTAGGTCTTAACGACACCGCTTGCCAATTTCCATTAATCAATTGAAAAGGTTTCATCGAAGTGAGAAATCTCGTTTCGGTGATAAGAACCAAAGGTTTTTGATTTATTGGATAAAAGCCGTTCACGTTTTTAGCCGTGAAGTGTGACAAAACCCCGGATATGGCCCGAATGGTGTTTTTGCACATCTATTTATTAAGACAAATTCATCCCTTGGGATATATTCAGTTCTATTGGATTTTGCGGTTATTGGATATAAAGCGGATAAAATGTGTGAAAATAAATTATTAGGTTTACGTGAAGATAATGCTGGTGGATGCCGTTCTAGAAATAGCGGAATATTTTAATGCATCAACTGTTTTTGAACTAACATACAAAATCTTATTGAGTTTCTTTCAAAACTATAATATTTTGCCTTTGATCGATTTCTTTCCACCTTAAAATTGATTAAATTTCAATTTGTCGGCTATATAGGCGGCTAATCCATAAAAAAGTGTCGATTTTAATATGGTTTCAAACAAAGAAGTATTTCATGCATTTGCGTCGCTTTGAAAAGCCTACTAATCCACTTCTATCTCAATCAGATATTCAGAAAGGACCCAAGGACCCCCGGTACGTGACACAACTCTCCGACCAATTACATCGCATATTATCAGTTCCCAGCCAGACATCTTGTTCGGAATGTTAATACTTTGGCTAAATTCTTAAGTTCAAGCGGTTAAGCTCTATCAGGTGAATTCTTTAGAAGGTTCCATCGAATGTTTTTTTGAATAGGTCCCCTATAAAGCTCCAACTATATATGAACTGACAACGAACGCTTAACCAATAATTTCCCTAGGCATTGATAAAAACGACCTTTGCCAAACCACGGTAGAATGCACATCTTTCGTCACAATTCTGGAGACAGAATTGAAAAAAGGAATAATGAGTCCCCAGATTATTGAGACCTTCAGGGCGATCCCATTGGACTATGATTTTTTACCCTTGCCTTCACCATCGGGAACGACCGGACAGGTTGTTTGAAATAAGCCTCGGTGATAACCTTGGAATATTACAGGAAGGTATCACTTCAGGAGAAAGAGTGAGGGATTCACCGAGCTTTCATGTAGAATGGTAAGCGAACTGTAAAGGATTGAAATTCGGGCTCGTCCCTGCTATCTCCGATATTATGCCCCATGAATATTGAAAGGAATTCTTTTTGATTCCTTTACTTTCAATTTGACACATTTCTGTTTGTCCATGTTCCCAATGGACCCAGTGGTTGCCACTTATCCAAAGGAAGCCAGAAGCAAGCACCCGGGCTGGCCTAATTATGAGGGACGGGCTAATATCAAAGGCAATAGGGAACCACAACTTCACTGAGTCAGCTATAGATTGATTTATGGCGTCGATATCCCCGACAGTGATTCGGGATTCGGAATTCAGGCATTGGCAGCAGACCTGATTTTGATGAATGTCCGTTAATAGACGTTAGGTGTCTTTCTCTCATTTTCCTTGAGTTAGATAAAACAAAAGCGACTTGAGTCTACTTCGAATCTTCCTTTCCATTAATTTCTGGAAACAATTATTGAATGTCTGAAATGTCTGTAACATCCAAAGCCGAAGTTAAATAGATAATTTGACGAAACAATAACTAAACCTCTCGTAGCAACACAACATTAGTCAAGAGAGGTCAGCCGATCAGGCCCTCGAAATGTCATAATTTTGAAAGACTTGATATGAAGTCGACAAAATGTTGATTCTTTCCTAAAAATTCATGACTATCTTAAAGACAATTTAGAAATTTACTGTTACAGCAAGACCATTAATAACTACAATAAGAGAATCGTACTGAAGGCAACCTTATAGAATTCGAATTCTCAACGCTTTGCCTCACACAGAATTTTCAGGGTCGCGAGGTGATAAACAATAACAACGCCAGCGTGAATAGAGTCCCTTTTAAAAAATACTAGAAAGAAAAAAGAAATGTAAAAAATGGTATATTTAAGTGGGAATAGAACTGGACCAAAAAAAAAACAAATGACTAAGGAAAAGAAGACAAATGGAGACTGTAAAAACTGCGAAAATAAATCACTGTGTTTCTTTGCGTACAAAGACTTGGTAGCAACTCCTGTAGGTCGGGAATAAAGAAACAACCTCTTGGTCAACTTGAACTCTCATTTGGACTTCCATTAAATTTCCTTTGGTGTTTTTTAACAAATACCAGAACTTTCTGTTCTACTTCATCTAAATTCTGAAAACGATAGATTTCGCGAGATGAGGCCGCGGGCATATCCGAAAAACGAAAATTTTTCTTGTCTCAAACAATCCAACTTTTTCCGTAAATGAATGAAGAGAACCCAGCACGTCAAAAATTTATGGATGTTTTCAACTTTGAAATCCATCAATATGCAACCATGGGGTTAGTCAGCAAGCAATTGAAGTATTTCTGCAGCTTAACTTAACATAGAATTAATATCAATGCCATTATTCTCTGCACCTAACGAAAACCTAGCCAGGTCTCTTTGAGTACAATACGTGACATGTATTATTAGTAAGCAAATCAGTCTAGCGGAATCTCCTAAATAACCAGCCTTGGGACATCGAAAGATGCTTGGGAGTACGTAAAATGGCGCAAACAGCCAACGGTTGTTCTTTAAATACTAAATAACGTTTACTTTAAATATATAGTGAAACCCAAGAAGCATAAGCAAACAAATCATTACCATATTCCTGTTTATTCATATATGTACACCATTTCAACTTGTTAGAATTGGAATTCACTTAAAGGATACCTGTTTCTAAGTGACGTAGCTTAAAGTGAACTCAGCTCTGGTCAATTCATAAAGGAAAGGACACACACTCAATCATTCAGGCTCTTCCTGAAAGGATATGGATGGTCACTGTAGTTCCGGAACAGATAACCTTTGTTTTCCTGCCTTTGCCAGAGTACGAGGTCCACGCGGACACCTCATGGAATTTGAGCTGTTTGCCAAATAAAAAGCTAGACGACGACATATGAAGGGATCTTATATGTGAAATATTTTTGTTTACTTATTGGACAGATAATATACACGTAAATTTTCCCAGAATTGGAGGGTATAATTTGCATTTCTGTGCAAGTATGCTTAACTTTAACCCACGGTGAACCAAATGAGTTCAAAATAAAGAAGTCATATTGGATCAATTGAGTTCAAAATAGAGAAGTCATATTGGATCAATTGAGTTCAAAATAGAGAAGTCATATTCGATCAATTGATTTCATCAAAAATATGTAAATGTTGGTTCTCAGGACCACATGCCCCACTGAATTATGCTGTCGCGAACAGATCGGTATTCCGCCCATTTTTGGAACCGGTTGCAACGGGAGATTTTATGTGCATCCATTTCCTGGACAATGCCACGTGTGTCCTTGTGCAAATCTGATGGCGGCCCTAGTCGATACTCAAGGTCTTGCCGTTGGCATTTACATTTTGGACAATAGCAGCTCTCACGCGCGGAACAACCGAAATATTCAGCTTCATAAAGCGACCCAATCGGAACCTGGAAATGTTTTCAATGAATTTCAGTACAATTTTATGTGATTCGTGAGCACTCAACATATGGTGGTCTTTCTATTGCGGCAGGCCACAGCTAGAACGATCTCGAAAATAATTCCGCAGGACGAATGGACATGGCTTCTCGTTCCGACAGACTGCCTCCAGCAGAGATAAAAGGATAAAATTTATGTGGTGCAGCGTCCTTTGTGAGTCGCTTGCCAGCTCTCAATTTCATCTTCAGTAAGCTTTAATTATCGAAATGCCTTCGCTAGCTCAAGAATTCCCTCTGAACTATTAAAGGCGCGGATTTGTTCCAATGTCTCCATGCGTGAATTCTTTTCCAAATCGTTAGCCCTTTTCGGGAGAAAAATCTTTGTGCCTTCTTCGCGTGATTGTTTCGCTTCAGCTAACGGGCAATACGAGCAATGAATAATTTTCCGTTTTCATTTGTTCTCACTGGGCGAAATATTCCTCCGCTGTTTTCTGTTTTTTATAGCTTCCTTTGGTGAGCATTCCTCGCTTTACATTTACATTTTCTTTAGAAATATTTAAGATTTTATTTTTATCCCCGCTCTTTCAGGCCCCTAATTTGTGAATTCATTTCGAGGTTTCTTCGGCCGGTGGCGGCCCGTGCCTCGTTCTTTTCCTTGCAAAGGATAATAAACTTTTTTTACCTAGCGGCAAGCAGCTAAAAGGTTTCCAGGAGCAAATAAAATAGAACTTTCCGGCAAGTTCTCTCTTATTTGTCTTTCTAAGTTCTGGGAATTCAACTCGTCGGGGACGATCTGAACGATGTTCTGGCAATAATTTCTTAAAGATGACCTTTCGTTTGTGCGGTAGCCGACAGCCAACGGCAGCAGACGAACACTTCTGTTGGCTTTGCAAATTAGACTATGCGTTTATGTCTTTTTCAGGTTCCTCCGGACCTCTCCTTTTATTGATGCGCTCATTTGATTACTCAAGTTGCTCAAATTAGCTGTGCTTTTTAATGAAATTCCTTCGTTGGTTTTCCAAGAAAGGAATTTTACCTTGTGTTGATTGACCTTATCTTGTGCTCGGAACGAGCATTTGCACTTTTATATGATTACCAAAAATAATGTGTGGTCAATGTGTTTTAGAAGTTATGCAAGCGAGGTATTAGAATCAATACAACTCTCGGTTCCTATAATGTTTAAAACTAACCGGACTTTTCAATTTATGGATAGCTTTTTATGAATCACCCAATCACCCAATATATTCGAACTACATATCCACAGGAATTTTCTCGAACCACATCTTTTATGACTATATTAAATTACTGTATTAAAACTACGGGGTGTCATTTCTAATGTATCGACACAAATTGTTCAATGTGGTTTGCACTGAGTACGAATTTGTAAACTAAAAACTGCTTTTATGGCTTCGCCTTTAAGATATTATCGGTAAAATTAATGCTTATATATTAGAACTCAAAGTGGTAATTGTCTAGAAGAGGGGCTCCACCTGTTTTTGAATTTTAAAATTTTTTTAATAATTTGAAGTTTTCTTTACCACTACTAGTAATGTATTTGGGTCACTCCAATCGTTAAAACTACCCTTATCCCCTAAAAAAAATAAAAAATCAATTTTTTTCCCAATTTCATGCATATATATATCTCTGGGGGTGGGCACCAAGCCCGGTGGCCTTGACCTTGGGGTATGTTGCATGGCACATGACCCTAAGTAATCTTGACCTCCAACTTTTGGTCGGTCGCCCTTCCCCCTCGGAAATGCGAGGTTTATGAAAAAAATGTGTTTGTTTGTACTCTCGTATCTTAGAAAATATTACATTCCGATACTTATATAACATATGTATATATAATAAATAAAAATATCCGCTTTTGTTTTTTCCACTGAAAGATCACATAATTAAGGCTCAAACGAAAACAATTCCCAATTTTAATTCAGTAAGAAAAACTCAAGTTAAACTTCATGTAAATAATTCTCAAATTGGAACTAATGAAATTAGTAATGATATTCAGTTATTGAAATTCGGCCATAAGTAAATAAATGAAACGAAGTACATGTTATAAAGCGAATAATTTAAAATCCTAAACCGCGATTCTTGCGTTTATATTTTATTGTCTCAGTTGAATCTTTTTCAAGCTCATTTAAAAAATAGGTCAACTAAACATGAAATTTCTAAATTATTTTAACGTGTTATTTTATAAAATTGTAAGTTTAGAACAAATTTGTGAGAAATGTACCTCGCAATTTGATCTAATTTAGTGAAGTCTATTTAAAAACAATTTTCAACTACGACGATTCGCTAAACTCTTCCTATCACATTATTTCTACAATTGTCAACCTACATTGCAACTACTACAAAGTTCACATTTGTTTACATCAGAAAAGCGCATGTATGTCAAAATTGACCGAGTGTTCTGTTAAGGTTTGTTTTAACGTAGGAAGACGCAAATTATGAAAATAAGGCTCGCTAGCACGGACGTATTTTGAAAAAATGAGTTATCACTTCCCCTCTGAAATCTCCACTTATTCCTGGCAGAACGAGAGATTTTTTATCCCAGAACATTACGTGGAAAAGCATTTTGAAAAGAAATTCAGATACGAGAAGGGTTCTTGGGAGCTGCCGCCGACGGGCGAGTTGTTCACGGAGAAATATAACGTCGATAAATTCCGGCAACTGAAAGCAAAGCTGAATGAAGTGAAGAGTAGGCTGAATGATTATCCAATAGAAGAATGGAGCGCGCACACCGACAGAAGAAACCCGGCAGGGAAGGTAACAGGCTTCCTCAAAGGCAAAATCAAGGCAGAGTTCGTCACTCAAGGCTGGAGCAAGTTTTTTGAGTGTCTTCATCAATACCCGTTGGTACCTACATCTAAACTATGCTCAGTCCATCTGTGTGAAGCACCTGGTGCTTTCATTGCAGCCTTAAATCACTACCTGCACAGCACGTACAGTACAGTAGATGTAACGAGACCTATGCTTACGTTCTGAGATCCAAAGTGTTTATTGAATTTTATTTCCAGTGGAAGTGGCTTTCCACAACACTTAATCCGTACTACGAGGGCAATGCGTTAAGCAATATGGTAACAGACGATCGATTCATTCTGCATACACTGGACAAGTGGATGTTCGGGACTGACTTCACGGGGAACATTATGAATAGGGAAAATATCGAGGACATGGCCCGCCTCTCAAGAGAAATGGGCGAAGTGATGCTGGTTACTGCCGATGGCTCTATCGACTGTATGGAGAACCCTGAGAGCCAGGAGGAGATTGTATTCCCCCTTCATTACGCCGAAATATGTGCAGCCCTTCGAATACTCGCGGAGGGCGGATCGTTTGTGATCAAGATGTTCACATTGTTTGAATCATCCTCAATATGCCTCATGTTTCTGCTTAACTGTCTCTTCCGAGAGGTACACGTCTATAAGCCTGCAACATCGAAAAGTGGAAACTCTGAGGCTTATATTATCTGCTTAGGGTTTAGCAAGAATCCCCAGGGATTCGACGACACCATGGAGAATTTAATGGGAAAAGTAGGACAGTCAGACACACCACCGCTTTTCCCCAAACACTGCATCCCTGAAGACTTTTTGATCCAGCACATGGCGTGCGTGCGCTTCTTCATGAAACTTCAAACAGAAATGATCAAGGCGAACATCCTTACTTATGAAATCGATGATCCATGCGATATTCAGTTTTGCCAAACTTTACGCAATCTTATCATAGATAGATACATTAAGCGCTTTAAAGTCCGTCGACTACCAGTAGAGAAAACTATTCTCTTCGAAAGGCACGCAACAGTACGTTACGAATTCCATAGTAAAGTGCATAGTGGGTCCTACACAGAAAGATGTAGAATAAAGGACATGAGCGAGGGAGAGAAAATTTCCCGTTTGCGAAAGCAACTGGATGAGCTCCGACAGCGATGGCCTGCCACAGGTAATATTGAGATGCTGGGGGAAGACACAGACGAGCTCCAAATTAATGTTTACCTCGGAAAACCGATTGAAAAGGTTTATAGCAGCCTATTTGCTAATTTACATCTGATGCACTATAGAAGCAAGATAGCTATGACGGGTATAGAAATTACCACCGTGTCGTACCCCAGATCGCGCTGCCAGATCACGTCACTTATCACGAATCAGTCTATGATGGTCAAGTCTATTAAAACTGAGGGCGGCAGCGACTGCGAAAGGATCTTTGTGAAATCAATAATATCGTGCTGCTTGCAGATCAGTGCTACTCGAGTAGTCTTCGGGAACGTGCTCTTCCTGACTCATTTTTTAGTATCAATTGTTAGATACATGTGGGCGAACGTGTTTCAGCAACTCACTATATCCGACAACCACGAAATTATTTTGGAGGGTCTTAAGAGCAACGGTGTGGGAAAACTGCAGGAGCTCAACATGATTCTAAGTGTCCCTGAGATGAAAGGCATACTGTGTCTTGTGGACATTACGAAGCTACATCAGAACGTCTTCAGTAGTGCAATAACGAAGCACAATAATGCCCTACTGCTTTCGATTTACCAAAATCTTTTTCACACCTATTTCAATACAGAAAATTCATAAGCAGTTGTGTGTTCATTGCAGGAGGGCACGGACCACTAGGAGCCAAAAGGCGGACAGAAGCAACTACTGCCGCAGTGATGCACGCCAGCAATGCCACGAGGTTACTCAGCAATAGGCTTTACTATCCCGGCCGTAATACATTTTTTAATATACCAACTTTTAAGTAGGCTTTAATATTTCACCATATACATATTTTCATATAGAGTTCAAAATACAGTTTTTAATATCCAATACCTTGGTTTTCGTTATGAATACTCTTATTAACAAAACCGCCAAAGTGCGCCTACAACTACTACTGCTACAACCTTTAAATTTTAGAAATATTCTCTGTCATTCAACAACGAAGGGATGTTCATTTGTACAAATTCTTTAAATAAGAGACCAAGGTAGAAAACGATAGAGGCTGTTTCAAGAGGGAAGTGACCCAACATCTTCCTTGGTTTTCTGGACGCTCTAGTTTATAAGTGCAGAAGTTATGTAATCCAGAATGAAGTATTATTAATAGAAATAATTGACTTTCCATTCAGGCTAAAGCCTAATTCACACTTTCCGGCTTCTTACTGAATAAATTAGTCATTTGGAAAACCGAATTCACCCTGTTTCCAAAATGGTCTCACAAATTTCCCAAACATTGACCACTCCGTCCTACTCTGACACGTTGCTTCGAAGGCACTGTCTTTTTCCATCCGAAGGTGCTAATTATTGAATTATTTGACATTTCTCAAGAGAAGTAAACATGGCGATTTGACATTCTGGAGGTGTAATATCGAACGAGCGAGAGGTATTTGTTAATTCATATCGAGTTGATAACACTAGAATAATTCGCAAAGTGATCCGTAGTTTATAAGATGTGAATGTGCAGTATATTTTTAAAAGTTTAAAGAAATCGAAACAGCGCTCCAAGTGCTGTTTTTTTATGGCAAAAGGAAGAAGTTTCTCATCGAAGGCCCTACTGAAGCTAAAAATTTCCTAACAGAGAGCTGTTCCAATTCGTTGGTATGTTGCGACTTTTTCCTATGTTTTCGTCGGTTTTTACCAGTTTATATTTAGAATTTGTGCTTAAATATAGCGCTGTCCGCCGTCCGGAGCACTGCAACCGAGCAAGTGCTGAAATGCATCAAAGTTTTCTCAATCGGAGTGAACAGTGCAAAAGTTGACGGGAGTTGGGGGACTATTGATTTGTTCTTTTGTAAAGTTTGAGCAATTTGCAACTCTTATGAGGAGTTCCTAGTTGCCCGTGAATTTGTGGGGATGTGACAAGGTGCTTTCCATCGTCCAGTAGACGGTCATCACTTCTTACGATACTAAACAGGACTAAAACACAGTTCCCGGAAATGAGTGTCATTCACCTCATTGAAGGTGCCGGAGCGTTCTGATTTCGCGGTGACACCCCAAAGAATCCGCGAGTCTCAAAATAGTTATTGCAGAGGATAGTCTGTCGCATCTTATTACGTACCAGTTAAAGTGAAATAGACGCGTAAAAATCGCTGCTCGCCGTCGTGGTGCTACTGCTGCCGCTGCGTGTGCTGTCATTCATTAACTTCCTACTACAAGGCCGTCACTTTCCGGCAGTTCTCGTTCGCGCACAATTGCTCTGTTTTGATGTCCTCAGTCCCCCCTCTGCCTCGCTTTCGGTCTTGCGGTATTCTCGCAATTCGCGTTTTATTGTTCCGAATGAGCGACTTTCAATGCCGAACGTGTGACTAACGCTATATAATATCGATAAGATATCGCCAGGAATAATATCACCTTACTTGCTCTTGACTGCAATCGCAAACTAGCTACTGAAAAACAAAACCCGCAACACACCACCAGCTCAACCTCAAATATCTCATTAGAATAGCATTTTGTTTTGATCAGCGAGGCCAGGTGACGGATAACTTACTTGCACAGCAAAAGGTTCTTCCCCAATTTTATTTCTCTAATGCTTGTGCCCTTTAGTCTTCATTAGAATTAAATAAATTTCTTCTTAAAAAGTAATAAAAACAGGCATATCACAAATACTAAGGTCGACTTTTATTCGATATTATAAAATAAGCACTTAGAAATACCTAGCAGATGGTGCACTACTATTATTATTATTATTATCTTTTTTGTTCTATCTACGTAAAAATTGCTTATTTTTATCATTTATAAGAAAAATCGCAAAAATTAAATCGTTAACATGAGATTTTACGGAATTTTTTGATTCGAGGAGCGAGGTAGGATTACAGTTGGATTACAGTTAGCGAGGTTAGCTTAAAGTTTCTGTGGTTTAAATTTTGAATTGAAAATAAACGAAAAACATGGTTATTGCAAGATTTAGTCTTAGCAATAAATTGGAATAAAAAATTGTGGCTTAAAGGTAATCATATACACTTTTTGGGTTGTCTTGGTCGCTAATGTGTCCTTCGTACAAAAAGCACTTTCAATACTGACCATGATTAAATCACCACGTTGCATTATTATATATCTTAATAAGGTGCTCACGTGGTTAAGTAAAATCCAGAAGCATTTCCACATCGACTTAACATTCAATAAAAGGCTATAAAAGACGAGTTGCATTCAAAGGACATTTTCTATTATTGGGAGAACAAGTAAAGAAAACTCCATTTAAGAAGTTCTGCAATGAACATTATTGCTGAATTGGAATATTCTTAATATCCCTACCAAGGCTCTCGGTCCAAATAATCAATGCGTCTCTTAAAAGAAAACAGCTCAAGGAAGTCGCCGGGATTAGACGATGCTCATTCAGAAAATGTTACTCTACTCGAGTCAATGAAGGTCTGAATGCAAAATTTGATGTAATGTGCTTAACACCGCATGAAAGTAGAAAATAAATGGTAAGGACTTGATGATGATGCAAAAATCAATTTCTTTATCCAAGAGCTTTGTTCCTTCGATTATATAAATATAAATATTAATATTCAATTTATTTATTTAAAAGGTTTTTCTACTTGTGTACATAGCGATATTAAAGCTGTTAATTTTTTAATATTTCTGTTTAAAGGCTAAATAATGGAATATATCGGTTTGTTTTAAAGCAACTCTAACACATTTCGTTGCAACGGGTAAGGAAATGTAAAGAATAGTAAAGGAAATGGGTCCTTTTTATTAAAATATTATCTTAATACTTTTGAATTCTGCATCAACTCGATAACTGTTTATTAAATTAACTTGTATAGCGTATATACTTGAAAAATTCATACTAGTTTAATGAAACATTTGATACAATTATTTCAATCATATCAATATACCTGTAAAATGTTTACAGGAAAATAATCCTACGAGCGGGTCCGTGTATGCGACAACATGTCTGATTTCGTACCAAGAGATATCCTTCCCGATTTGTGGGAAGAGATCCTCCAAAGACATTGGACTTTCTTAGAAACTGAAGAAAGTATGCAAAAACTAGAAGAAAGAAAAAAACTGGAAGGCAAGTGTATGGGAAAGTTGCATCAGAACAAATGGCCTTAATCGTTTCCTTTCAATTATCAGGATGCCTCAAGGAATTTTTATGCATTGTTCCACACGACAGAAAGTTTTTTTTACCTGAAACTGCTCACGTTCTTAAGAAATCAATCAAGGAAATGGACGATTTCTCAGCCTATAAAGCGATGATTGGATTTGAATCGATTAGTCAATACGCCAATAACCTTTTCACAAAACCTTGGAGGAAGGAATATCGAGTCATTAAGGTAACTTCTCCGCAGTGAGTTATCCCTTTTAATTTGAAAGTTAATTGTTGAGTTTCCAGATGTATTCTGGTTTCTATCAACACGAAATAAAATCAAACCTGATCGATGCCGACAAATTGTTTGAGGCAATGGGCTACCGCCAGTTGCCCAACCAAATTCTGATGCTTGATGGACCTATATGTCCAGATCAAGTCACGAACGTGTCACGAGATGCGATGGCGGCATATGTTGAATGCCAGGTAAATCCATTCGACTTTACGTTGTGTTTTATAAAGGTTAAAATATTTCCCTGCAGATTATGAAGCAAATATTCTCTGGTCTTACATCACATCAACTATCATGTTCCTGGCTGGATGTTTTCAATTTTCGAGAATCACATATTGGTAGTTTTTAAGAAGATTTTCCTATTTTTCCTGAAATAACTTTGATTGTGTTGAAGGTGGCGCGTCACAGGCAGTTAAGTCAATTGCATATAGTTTTCAAGAGAAACGGTTTAGAAAGGAAAAATTAAATTCAGGTAAGTGATGCAGCACATTATCTTATTTGCACACTAGAATCTTTAATATTTCTTAGAAACTTGTTACGCAACGCTACAACACCCTCAGCAACCACCGTTGACTACGTGCCCTTCGTGTGCTCACACGTGTCACTCACAGATTCCACCAATTGGAAACACTTGCAGCGTGCATCACATGGCATCGCAACAGACTTACGCCGGAATATGCAGCATGCACCCCTCGCAAACACAAAATATGTATATGCACAATAATGTCCCTGTACCAATGCACTATAAATCGCAATATGGTGCGCCACAAATGTCGCACTCGAAATCACTAGAGCACTATGCAGAGCATGTTGTACAGACTGGGGTATTACCGCACCGGCACTCATTTGACCAGCCATATGATGGAACCTACGATTGCATCGATGGCATGCAAAATTGTAATTTTAATGCTTATAACCATCCCTACAATGTTTCAGGCAACAGATACCCCCTTCCTTACAATATCTCAGCTCAATTGAACAATCAACTGACTGGCTGTGGAGGTACAGGACATTACCCACCACCGGCACCACCACCGCCGGCGATAGCCGCATGTGGTCACAAAATGGCTATGCCTCCTGACCAACTTTATGGAGACTGCAACGGTTTTTCAAAGAAATCGCAGGATATTTGCACGTATCACCCAAGTAACCCTAAGGATTTGATGAATTACAGACAATGCACCTTTAATAGAACAAACAATGTGAGTTCAGATCAATTAATAGACTTTGACGATCGACCTAATGACATCGGAGGAAGTCATTGCAGCCAGCGCCATCCCAGTCGGTCACACAATAATAGTTTTGAGTACAACGAGCGGCCAGTTTATGACCAGCCGGCCCGATCAAGTAAGCTGAAACAAACGCAATACGATGTGCCCAGGTCTCACCACAATATACAGAACCCATCGCCAAAGGATTTGTACAATAGGAACGTAGAGAGTTCAGATGATATCGATGGCAATTATCTGTACAGTAGTGGCCGCAGTGAAAAGACAGTAGCCAAAAAGCCCGTCGACAAATATACTCGTAATGCTGAAATTCTCGAACAATACGAAAAAATTATTGACAATAATGATACGAAAGGTGCTATTGATAGTTACGATAGCTTTGAAGACATTTTGGCCGTGGACGGTAGCGATTCGACGCCTAAATCAGTTTCCAATAAAAACCAAGATGGCGTAGGCTCGTTTGAGTCTTGGGACTATGTTTTTCAAAATTTGGAGAAGCATGGCTACACAAAAGACTTGGGCGAGAGGGGTGATTTGCTTGTGCAAGGTCTTGATCTTGACTCCATGAAAATCAGTGGAGTTGGAGAGAAACGCCGAAGTCGGAATATCGACAGTAAAGTGAAGGCTCCAGTAGAAAATGTAAAGTCAAAAACTCTGGAAAAAACAGATTTGACGAAAGAGTCCAGTAGCAAATCTAAAACAGCAGAGAAGTCAATTTTTAAGCCTGAAGACGATAGTTCCCACAAAGCTGCAATAAAGGGCATAAGTCAAGCACAAAAAACAACAGCCGTACAATCACAGCAAAAATCTAAGGCCAGTGCGAAGACGGCGAACAACAACTACGATGAAACTCACGGGATTGAGAAGCGATCTTCAATCCGGCCTTCTGCGATAACCTCCACTAAGGCAACTATAAACAATGGGACATCAGGCCAACATCGTTCAACGAGTACGAATGGTGTTAGGGGACGAACTGTCGCGGTATCTTCTGCGCAAGCAACTCATCCTAACATACCAACAATAATAGCAATTAGTCCCAACGAGTGGAGCTGCAGATTTTGTACTTACCTGAACCCGGATACGCGGCGTATTTGCGAAATGTGCTGCAGAAGTCGAGATTTTGTTCTGGACGCTACAAATCCTACTTGTGTTTAGACAAACTGGAGCTGCCTGCTCGCTATTAAATAAAAACACTCCCGTTTTGTGCCTCCTCTAATCATATTATTATTAAAGAAAATTTGGTTATTGATAACACCAAAGTATATATAGAGACGGACGATTTCGACAATTTTTACTGTTTGTTGTTTTAACTAATGCTAATTATTGCTTCTTCTCCTCACGGTTACGTTCGCCTTCATCGGAGGCCGCTACCGGTCTCTTTTGTTGTTCCTTAATCGGGAAACTTAAAAATTGTAAAACAAACATTAAAAGAGCATAAGAACTTAGGAAAAACTACTTCATAGGTATTAAACAAATATGGAATTTTTTTTGTTTATATTTATAGAATATCCAAATAAATTTCATTTTTTTTAAGTTTTAATTGAAATTTGCAGTGACTAGGGCGATCACATTCCATCCGCTAACGTTTGCAACTAATGCCCTCATGATAGATGCATTACGAACACCAAGTTAGATGGCGCGTTCTGGACCGTGAATATTTAATTGCTTTAACAAATACACCAATATAAAAATAAACATAATTCTATAGAAAGAACAATAATATTCAATTGCGATATTATCGGAAAATAAAATGCTATCGGGCAGTTCAGATTACTCAAAGCAGGAAAGGCTTCAACAAGATCGATTAGATTCTTCATTTCTTTAATTTATCCGCAGAACGAACGAACAAACAACATTTATTTCTATAAATTGAATAAGGGCACCGCGCGAATGCTGTACTGCAAAGTTTTCCTTTTTCTGTTGCTGTTTTATTTTTTATTCCTCTTTTATTTCATCTGAAAAAACTAATTTTAAAACCGAACTTAGAGACAAAATTACAAGAAAAATTAATAAACAAAATGTTTCGACTAGAACTTCCCAAAATTTTAATGAAAACCTTTTAAAACTATCCAAATCTAAATCGAAGAATTGAGAATAAGAAAAAGGCAAAGTAACAAAGATACAAAGATAACTTTTAATCTCTAGCATTATTCACATTAAACCTCATGTAATAGGAGAAGGTTCGTAGGCATGTTTGGTGTTTTGCCCTTTTAAAGTAAACGACAACAGAGATAAGAAAAACGAGACTCTTTCGGAGTGACTGGAGCCGGGGAGAGATAATCAAGTTTTCAGGATTGGGTGCTACTCTTATATCAGTCCTACTACTGAGAGGTTATGAGAGCTGTAGTTAATTTTCGTTAACATTTATGTAAATTAGAGTTTCTCCTTATTTACTCAAAATTAGTCAATGTAAATTGAGCGTGTGCTTGAAGCACCTTCTAGTTACTTATGCTTCTTAGGTTTGACTTTGACGAATAATGAAATTTTAGAATGTTATTTTTGAGCCAAATAGAATTGAGTAATGGATGCAATCGTATTTTCTAATTGGGAATGTAAATTTAGTTTCTTTACGAAGATATATTGATGATGATTCTAAAATACCTTGTTATTGTGACTATTTTTTAAATATATAATCTTGTTACATAGTGTACAACTTATTCAAGTTTACCGACTCACTTCTATAAGGACGCCGGGACTCCGCAACACACAACTAAAGCAAGAATTTATATTTGTATATTAAAGGCGCAGTGATTTTACCGACTTTTATTTATGTTTTGTTCACATTCTCTTGAAGTTATTCCAATACTATTCTTGCTTGTGACAAAAGTTAGATATATCAAACAATGAAGCAGCATTTTTATTCCAAAGGTGCATTTTTGAAAATATTAAATTAAAATTGACTTCTAACTTGTAAGGACCTGTTGATTTTCGTTGAATATGATTAGTTAATCTCCAAAGTGAAGCACTACTCCTTGGTATATTCATTGTTAGGTTCAAATTTCCTGATTTCCGTGATGGCACAGACGCAACAGTGAACTTGGAACTACTTGAGGTAGGGAGATAAGGTCGTAACGGTTTTAGGGAAATCAATGAAAAATCATAACACATGTTTATTTCCCCTTTTTATTGAAGTTTATACTGTTGTTTTTCGAATTTTCTCCTGGGACTGCGAAATGCAGGTTTTACCTATTCCTTAAGTTTTAAATAAAAACAAAAATATCGGCTTGCTTATTTGCAACCAGCATACACTGGTTTAAAGATGACAAATATTTTTCACTTCAACGTTATGCTTGGTCTAAAACTCTTATTCTTATTGGGTGTTATAAATCCGTTTAATAAGGTGGTTAATTTTTGATTTAGCCTGTGAATGTTGAAAGGAATTTTACAACAATTTCCTTCAACTTAGCATCTGTTGCCTGAGAAATTTGTCCTTCTTTTGCAATCTGTTCCAACAGACTCTTTTCATTGGTCTTAATGTGCTGCAAGAATTCCTTTTCGAATTTTGTGATCTTGCCAGGGTCCATCTTATCTAAATGTCCTCGTACACCGCAATAAATGACTGCAACCTACGTAAGCCGTAACGGAATGCAACTGATTATATTGCTTGACTACCATTTGTTAGAAAACTGCTTACCTGCTCTTCAATGGCCATTGGTACGTACTGACCCTGCTTCAACAGTTCAGTTAGTCGAACACCACGGTTCAATAGCTGTTGAGTTGCAGCGTCCAAATCTGAACCGAATTGGGCGAAGGCAGCGACCTCACGGTACTGGGCCAATTCCAGTTTCATGGAACCGGCGACCTGTTTCATGGCCTTAGTTTGAGCAGCTGATCCTACACGGGATACAGAGAGACCGACGTTAATGGCTGGTCGAATACCCTTGTAGAACAATTCGGTTTCCAAGAAAATTTGTCCATCAGTAATGGAGATGACATTGGTTGGAATGTAAGCTGATACATCACCAGCTTGGGTTTCAATAACCGGCAAAGCCGTTAGGGAGCCACCACCATTGTTTGGAGACATTTTGGCAGCACGCTCCAATAGACGAGAGTGAAGGTAGAATACATCACCAGGATAGGCCTCACGACCTGGTGGACGACGCAGCAATAGAGACATTTGACGGTAGGCTACAGCCTGCTTAGACAAATCGTCGTAGATGATGAGAGCGTGCTTGCCGTTGTCCCGGAAGTATTCACCCATAGCGCAGCCGGAGTAAGGTGCAAGGTACTGCAAGGGCGCAGCGTCTGAGGCAGTGGCAGAGACAATAATAGAGTAGTTCATGGCTCCGCTATCAGTCAACCTCTTTACAATCTGGGCAACAGTGGACCTCTTCTGACCGATGGCGACGTAGATACAGTACAACTTCTTTACTTCGTCCTGTCCTTCGTTGAAACGCTTTTGGTTAATTATGGTATCGATGGCGAGGGCAGTTTTACTGCGAATGTTTTATTACTTTAAAAACAAGAAAGTAAATAAAAAACTTACCCTGTCTGTCTGTCACCAATGATCAACTCACGCTGACCACGACCAATTGGGACAAGGGAGTCAACAGCCTTAATTCCAGTTTGCATAGGTTCACGGACAGACACACGTGGAATGATACCTGGAGCCTTGATACCAACACGGAGACGGCCCTTGGTCTTAATGGCTCCCTTTCCGTCGATGGGATTTCCCAGAGCATCAACAACACGTCCCAACAATTCATCGCCAACAGGAACGTCGACAATAGCACCAGTGCGCTTGACGATATCGCCTTCCTTGATCAGTTTGTCGTTACCGAAGACAACAACACCTACGTTGTCAGGTTCCAAGTTCAGAGCCATACCCTATTAATTTCAATAACAAAATTATTTTCATGCTTGACTTTGGTCCTGTTTACCTTTAATCCTGAGGAGAACTCCACCATCTCATCGGCCTGAATGTTCTTCAGACCATATACACGGGCAATACCGTCACCGATGCTCAGCACACGACCAGTTTCTTCCAAATCGGCTTTGGGGGCGGCACCCATGATCCTTTCCTCCAAGATTGAGGAGATTTCTGCACTGCGCTGGCTGCATGATACGTGGAATTTGCGTGCAACGACAGACGCGGCTGGATAAGCAGCCTTAACAGCCACCTGCAAAGAATATCAGGTCTTATCTGAATAGCCGAAAGAAACCTTTAAATAAACTCGACTGGTATTTTCAGAGTTCTGTGAATACAATATACGCTAATGCGAGCAAGAAATTATCCAGTCAAGTCGACCTAGGTTTCCCATCAATTATTATATTTTTCTACGTAAGCTAAGAAACACAAGAACCATATTTCTCCTCCTTTTCGTCCATGAGGTGGAAAATTTCCACTGCAGCAGTAGTTTTCGTAACGATACGGAAATATATTTGAGCAATATTACAACTATATACTGCTACCGTGAATTAACCTCAATTTCCAATCAAATAATTTTCCTGTACTTTAGCCAGTTTTCTCGGTATTGGACGAGTTCCTCACGTAAGTTATTTGGAATTGCATAGTTTTTAAGACGCTCCTCCCAGTCGACATTTTTTTTAAGAATATCACATGTTACATAATGGTGCGGGTTCTCTCCTAGTTGCGTAACTATACTCACAATAGCCTTCAGATTCTTCACAAAAACTTCGCAAAATAAGCTCAGAAACAGTAAATCCCATGATCCTTTTTGTATTCTTGCTTCCTAATGAAATTTAGCCAACAACCTCCAATTGAAAATTGCCGAGTGGACAACTCACACAACTGTCATCGATTTTACGTGATTATTCGCCCTAAATTTTCGTGGATGAAAAGAAAATTTCTTTACCTGTGATGCAGCTTTAGGTAAAGATCGGGCTACCGATGTCGCCAAACGTGCAGACAATAGCGACATTTTCTTCAATTTAACTCGAATTTAACTCTGCTTTGGACTAACTTTCAAAGGATGGATGCCGAATGCCGAACCACACTCGCCGCAAGCACAAATCTCTTTAGAAGAAAATGGAGACTACCCTGGGCCTGTTCGTTGAGAATTCCGAGTAGTTCCATAAAGTGCCAAAAAATCGTTGGCCGGTCGATCAAATCTAGGAACAGTTGGACTTCGTAAACATAACGTAAAATGTTCCAGCATTATCCATCAAATCTCACCTCTGTCATTGAGATGAACGGTTTGGTAAATTTTCTCTATATTTATTAAACCATTAATTAATAATTAATATTTTCAATTGAAACCTTTATTAACGAAGTCATGATTTTCTAAAAAGTCTTAATGGAAAATTGAACGAACACACCCGTTTCTTCATACAGGTTAGCCAACCTTTTCAGATGTTCAATAATTTTTTCCTTCAGGTTAGCCAATCCTCTCAACTGCCTGCTTTCGAAAACAAATCCAACGGTGTTTTGCGTCGGGCGCTCAGCGAGAGGTTTTATAAAGAAATAAAGAGGCGTGCAAGATAATTTTATTTTTTAAAGTATTGTTGTAAATTTGTTTATTTCGTAAGTCCATTCGTAACGCAGTAGAGAAAGTTATGGCTACACAAATTCGAGTACCAAAAATCGACGAGGTTTGTTCGGGCGTAAGCGCTATATTAACGGGACATTTTAATACACCGATTTTTCTTAACAGAATAATGGCGAAAAACTTAAGAAATTGCAACTTAAGAAAGTGAGCACAGCCGTTGGCGAGGCCAAGCGCGCCGCATTAGGCGAACTGGGGAATAGGGCGGTACTGAAAAATGTGGAAGTTAACAAGGACAAGTAAGAGCTGTTTCATAAATTTTGGGGCCTAACCAATACTTCCGCTATTTTCTTTAAACAGCATCAAAGAGTCAAAATATGGTGTTAACCTGCGGAATACGAAAGCTCGCGTCGATACCTACTGGAAGAAGGCGCCAATTGCAACCGCTGCCTCGAAGCCAGTGATCAAAATCGAGGCGACCAAGAAAAGTACAGTTACAGGCGTTCAGGCAAAGGTGGGAGAAGTTCCTGCTCTGAAAAAGACGACTGTTGCTATGAAAGCAGCAAACATTGAAAGTAAAATTGCAGCAAATAAAGGTAAATTTGAATTTAAATCTAGCGGGCAGACAATAGAATTTAAATTTTAAAGCTAAGATAAAGCCTGAAGATATCAAGATTAATGGCGTGCTCAAACGGGAAGATAGTAATTTGTCTAGGAAATCATTGACTAAGCTTAAGGCTGCCTTGTCTAAGGACAAAAAGGATAAAGCGGCGGTTGAAAAGTTTGAAGACTCAAAGGACAATGAGCAACCGCTGGAGAAAGTACAAATTCAATTGAAAATCGTTAGTGTGCAATCGCATTCTGAAAAGCTATTAAATGAGGTGAGAGCAGTTTGTTAGTAAATACTTTTAGATGACCTGTTTATGCCGTGTGATTCTCACAGGTAGAGAACATTGATTCAGACGACATCGCTAATCCAATTTTGGTATCAGAATACGTTAATGATATATACTCGTATCTATATCACTTGGAAGTGGTTTTTCCTATCGAGGAAAATCATCTAAGAAACCAAAAGGAGGTATAACGATTTTCATGAAAATGCAAGCTCGTCTTAACTTTACTTATGTTTTGCTTTATCTTTTTTCTTTTATCTAGGTCACACCAAGAATGAGAGCAGTACTCATTGATTGGTTGAACGAAGTCCACTATCAATTTCATTTGATGGGTGAAACATTCCACATGACTGTAGGAATTATAGACAGATACTTGCAAGTACGACACTTTAAAAAGTATTTTGAAGTTTTTATTATATAATCTTGCTTATAGAAAGTGTCCAATACGCCTCGCGAGCACCTCCAACTTGTGGGAGTGACAGCGCTTTTTATAGCTGCAAAATATGAAGAACTGTACCCTCCAGAAATCCGTGACTTCGTGTACATAACGGATGATACATATACCAAAGAACAAATTCTCGCGATGGAGAAGAAAATTATGAAGACTTTGGACTTTCAGTTAGGTCGACCACTTTCCATCCATTTCCTTCGTCGCTATTCAAAAGCAGGAAAAGCAGTGGAGTACCACCACCTCTTGTCTAAGTACTTCATCGAGTTGGCCGCTGTAGAGTATTCCTTGGCTCACTACAAACCGTCAGAGGTAGCTCATCTATTTATTCATTTAAAATTTATAAATTATTTGTATTAATTATCTCAAAGGTCGCAGCTGCTTCTCTGTTTCTATCTCTAAAGCTTCTTAAAAAGTCGGAAGATGACTTGCATAAGTTCTGGACGTCTACACTGGAATATTACTCCCGGTATAGCGCGGAGCACTTACTGCCAATTGTAAAGAAAATCGCACAAATTGTAAAGAATGCCCCAACAGCGAAATTGCAGGCCGTCTACCACAAATATCAGTCATCCAAATTCGAAAAGATATCAACAAAGCCCGAGCTGACGGGGTCAATAATAGAGAAACTATGTTCGGAATGATTCAAGATTCGGCGTCCTTTATTTATGCACTATTGCATGCGGTATTCTTTTAGATTAAATTTCTGCCACTCATGAAAAGTTCATCCAAAACGGAAAACAGTTTTTAATATGTGAGTTAATTTATGTGATTTTTTCTTAATTCATGTTTACTTATTGTTCATTATATTCCAATATGATTTGAGCCTCTATTAGTACTTTTTATTTGTGGAAGTAAGATTATAGTAAGTTCGCAAGTCCGCTTATTAACAACAAGCAGGAATTGACTATAGATTTGTCTGCTTACTGATGTAGTTGGTATGATTTTGTTTCTTATAGGTAACGTAATAAAGTATCAGTAAATACAAACAAGTATAGTAATTATATTTGAATAAAATTTTTTAACGTCAATTCCTCCATTCCCTAATTTTAATATCCACTAAACCCGAAATTTAGGAAAGGGGAGATTTAGTAAATTACCACAGTGCTTTGTGAGTAGTTTCATTTTAGAAATCATAAATAATTCATAGAGACAATGTAAACTATATTTAGTTCTAATTATTCAATCTTACGAGTCGATCAGTTCTTCGATTGATACGTGGATAGGATTCGTAAATTCGATGTGGTCCTGGGCAAGATGCGGTTCTGACAAGGAAAATTGTTCAGTAATCTTTCCGAAAATAAAAACAAGTTAGCCTCACCACTGGCATTTACATGAAACCTCAAGTTTTCAATGATACTGTCCAGGAACTGCTGTGTGATTCGCTCGGTTATATTAATTGGAGTGTAGTACAAGTAACTTCTCTTGGTCCTTTCGGCCGCCGCTTGACGTTTACTGCGGTAAAGCGCTAAACTTATATAGGACTGCGTCAGGGGCAGATCGTTGGGACCGAACTCCTGTTTCGTTTCAAATAATTTATAAATATTAAGACCCTTGCAAGAGATAAAATTGCTTACAAGACATTTTCCGTTAACACAATACCGTTCTTCTTTTGGAGAACAGCGGGTTCCAAATGGAAAGAGCCCATAGTCACCATTAACCAGGTAAAAGCGATGCAGCAAATATTCGTCCTGACATGCGACTCTACAGCTTCTGTCTGGATCTTGGACGCTGGGTGATATTTGCATTCCATAGCCCGACAACCCTCGAACTTTCAGTTTGTACCTAGAGCATATATTTTCAGCAAATTCGTTGGAAGTTTGCATTCTATCACAGGGCTGCATGGGATAATACGCATTGTGTTGATCTCTTTACCAAGTCGATATTAATTAAAACTTACTGCGATTTTGGGAGAGCACAATTGTATATTGCTGCTGCCATCGATTTTAGATGCAACGACTTGAATCCCTCTCGCCTTATTCATGCAACTGAAGTGGCAGCCTGATTTCACCACCCAGTCATTTTCAAATTGAAGGTCTTGTGTATCCCAATGTTGATAAGCTTCTGATTTCCGCCTAATGTTGTTACTTGTACCGTGAAAGCTCCTTCCACTGTTTTCTGGAAAATACGAGTTAATTTGAGAATAACGTCCTCATTGTAATAACTGTTTACCATTTTCGATTTTCCCCGGTGTATCCTTCAAGCGTATGCTTTTATGATTCCGGTCATTTATATGATGAATACTATTCCAGTCAGAAGTAGCCCCTTCGTCCTCACTTGATTTCTTTGGGCAAAATGTTGAATCAATTTTAAAGTAATTTGTTGTTGCATTTCCGCATGAGAACTTCTCACAACGCCCGTTTATGCAGTAGGCAGTGTCGTCAAAGTTATATTTCTTTGACTGACAAGTTGTTCCATCGGGAAATGTCCAGCTGCGAGATTTCTTATCGCTTGTCTTTGTTCGACAAAATACTCGGCAGGATTCTTCTGTTTGAGTAAAATGAAAACTTTAACAAACAAGAAGTAGGGATAGAAATAGTCTTGAAGTGAGCTAGCAACTTCTATTCACTTAAATGTTTCAATCCCTTAACTAAACTCTTGTACTTACCAATGTCCCCAACATTTTGAAGTCCTTCCCCTGTAAGCTCGCTGTCGAATTTTTTTGCCCTCTCACATATCTGCGTTGCAAATTCCTCTATCGTCGTCTTCGTTATTGTGTAGCACTGCTTGGCTATGCATGACTCATACTTGCGATCTCTTCCGGCGCATCGCCGCCTTTGAATGAAATATACCAAAAACAATTCACTTTAAATTTTAAAAATCAAACCTGTGGTCCAGACAATTTCGCGTATATACCCTCAAACCTGTACTGCCTTCCCGCAGCCGTCCCGAAGCTCCGTACAGACATCCTGAATCACATTCACTCGGCGAACCCCACTCGCTCCATGTAGGGGGCTTCAAAAAGCTGATTAGCATATCTATTTGTCAAACACCTTCATTCGCACGTACCTTATTAAAGTTATACTCGTGCCGAAGGTTGGCCAACTTCTTGTCTTCTATAAAGTTCACCTTGTCGAATTGTTTCCCAGTGCTCACCTGTTTGGAGGCCGAAAACGATTCCATCACAGTCGCTTTAAGTGCGCAGACACCACTTCGACACCACTTTTTGGATTTTATACGGTTTTGTTAAAAAATTTATAAAACAACAGAATTACCATCAAATCGCCACAATCAGTTCCTTCGAGAGCAGGATGCGAAGTCCATGTATATCGATCCCTCTGGCAATGGAGATCTCGACATATATCAGCCAGTGGCTGGGTACGTGACCGAACACTATCTTTCCCGTACTTAAGCATGCATTGTTGATCTGCTTCGAAACGTTCTCCCGGCAGGATACCTTCTGCCGAATGGTCCAGGCTGTTCCTGAACTGGCCACGGTCAAAGAGACATTGAGCTTGTGAAGTTCTTCACAAGCAAAACAACTTGAATCAATTGAAAAGCCTTAAAAACTGCGCACTTACTCCAGGAAGGTTTCTAAGTAACTCCGACTACACTTGGACCAGGTAATCTTACCGCTCCCTAAGGTGGGTGACATGATGTACAGACTCGGATCGCAGTCGTTCTCGTTGGTGTCATGCCGCATTCCGAGGCTGCTCGAAAGGAAGATTTGTGAGGGAGAGATTATGAAGGTCGTGTTAGATTACATACTTGTGTCCGATTTCATGGGCTACGACATATACGCTCTCAAAGTGTTTTCCTTCATTGATTGTACATGACGACGTGGAGGTGCACATCCCTGCTACGGGGGCCAATCCCACCACTTGGCTACTTATTTTCCCATTCTTACCGACTACGTACAGGTCCAAACCTGTGGAAAATTTAAGTAATTTATGCCAAAAATCGTATAGCCAAAATTTTGCCTTGCCTGTTAATATCACAGCATGGTCATAGTGCACAGCATCAGCGTCTGATGTAGGATTTAATTTGCGTTGCCACATGCAGAAATTGTTAAGGAATACGTCGATGTCGCTGGACCTTCTCAGCTCCTTCGGGTCGCTGTGTAGAATTTCCAGCCTTTTAAGTACAAAGTTGATTTGATGACCCAAAGAAGGATGGTGGTAGAGCAACTGGACACCATTAACCATTGCAAGAACGAATCGAATCAAGTGGTTCTCCGTGTTCTTCGGGAAGTTTCTGGCCATGTGCTTGAAAAGATCTTTATCAACGAAGATTGCAGTTTCAATGTGTAAGACCTGAGGTATTTTCCGCTGCGTGGAGATTGATCTCTTGATACGCAGTTTAGAACTCTCTTTGGATATTTGGTTTTTTTCTTCGCGAATGCTTGCTTCGCTTCCTTGTGGCACGCTGCATATCGCCGCTTGCAGAGTGCGATTTGCGATGTCCTCTAAGTCAGGGGGTTCAAATAAAAGCGATATATTCGAGTTCCGGCCACTTTGCTTTTCTAGCAGAAATTGATTTCCTGACTCGAAGATAATATGGGCATTTCCTCCAAAACGGGCGGGTAGTGGGTGAATGAGGAAGTCTTTAGAATTGTGCTGGAATATTCCCCGCTGGTATAAACAAAAGAAAAAGGCGAAAAGGTGAAATGTAAAAAAGCGCATATTATATCTCTGCAAATTACTCACAATAGTCTCGTCGCACAGGTCAAGGGCTGCGTTCTCATTGTGGTAAAAGCACTTTTCATAGTCGGTTGCCAATTTATGCGAATTCTCAATGAATTGTGACGAATTTTCATACCTTCGGATCAGAATGAATGCATCGTCTATCAGCTTGGGTGCGCGCTGGAGCTCCAAGTCCAGTTGCCTCCCATTATCTGCGAATGGTGCAATAAAGATGGTAAGGAGCTAACTTATATAAGAAGCTTCAGTGGTAATTTACCTTCAAGTTTCACAGACACCAGACTATCAGCGGATCGTTTACCTCGATTGTGATTGCCTCTGCTGACTTGGACAAGCTTGATATCTTTCTCTGAGGACGAAGACAAAGCGGATTTAGATTGTATCGTACCAATGAGGAAATTCACTTTCTGCTCCGGGCAGGGTGGAGCATTAGTTGCGTCACGTAATTTTCTAAACATTTCCCATCAGTTGTTTCAATTTCAACCGATAAATTTGAGAAAGAACGACAACAGCGCGGGTTCACGAACTTGAACTTAAATTGACCACCGTTAAGACTGCTTAATGTGAAAAGTAATTTTTCGGAATAATTTTAAAATCACTCGTTTCCGCCACAAATTTTGCGCAACATCGAGGAGAAAACTCACGACTTTTTCATCGTGAGTTGGAAGTACTTGAGTTTAAGATTCAGTCGCGGTGTATAGGAGAAATTACAAGTTCTGCATGTTGCACACCAGTTGGTGAATCTTTTTGGTTTTTTTTTATTTCAAATTCGCAGGTGAAAGGTGTTAATAATTTACTTAATCATCACCTTTAAATTTCATTTCATAGACGATGCTTTCATTATTCATTTTAAATGAGAATTGGGAACCGTTTTGATGAATCAATTGTCTTAATTGGCGGACTTTGTATTACTTCTGGTACTGATGCATGAATCATTATATCTACTTAGATATTATTGCAAATAGATTTTTGACCAAAATAATATCCGAAATATATCTTAAATTATTGAATGGTTTTTATTGGGTACTTACTCTGCTTATTGGTCCCGAATAAAAGGATCTTTTCATGATTCTTTAAATAATTCTGAATGTTGTTCTCATTTATCTGCAAAACCAAACAAAACATATTTTAAAGAATAAGAAATGAGTAGAAAAAGGAAGCGAAAATCATTTTTCATCTGTTATTAAACGACATATTTTCTACGTTATATATAAATATTACTTCTATTTTTTATATTGTTATTTTTATGCTATTTACAGAAAGCCTTAGACAAAGTAGAGGCCAGCATTCGCCATATTCAATTTTAAGTGGCATGTGTCCACTCGTGAGACTAAAGGGATTTTACCAATACTTTATTAATTGCAACCTACTGAACCCTTTAGAATAAAGGAGGAAAAACCAATCACACACTTGTTTAGCTTTAAATCTATGTTTAGCTTTAAATCTTAAGGCTATATAAATCTCTAGATTTTTCGTCATGCATGCACGGCATCTCCCGTGCATTTATGTCTCATCTTTTAACAAAGAGAGTTTTAGAAAAAGAGCAGTGGTAAGCCGCGTGGTGCAGGAGAGTAGGAAGTTGTTGAAATTCTGTTCTACTTGCGCTCTAGTGTGGACCTTTTGAAGATCATGGTTGCCGCCGGATCTCGTTTTAACGGTCTCTTGAGTCTGTCCCAATGTCATACAGCGTCAGGTCGCGTTTCCGCATAATCGTCGATGTATGAAATGAAATTCAAAAGATCGCCAAGTGTTCTTCCTCTCGGAATTATAAAAAAAATTAAAAATACATCGCGGAACTCGCACACAGGACAGAAACCCATTGGTAAGTTTTGGAAAGTAGCTCTTTGTGACTGTATCAAATAACCGGTAGTATAAAGTAGCCGACTCCTCGGCTGAGGCGCAAAAAATGATCGTTAGATCGCTAGATAAAAGATCTTGATATCAAGTGATTTATGACCAATGAACAAAACTTTTGCGATGGGGCTGGATTGAATTAAAGAGCGAAACCTCCTCGCAAACGAACACTTCCGATTTGTTAATAGTAATCCTGACGTCAGCTCTATAAACGGTTTACAGTAATCCAAACTCCGTCTTAAAGCTCGTTGATCTGAAATCATTTAACGAGCAAGGAAACCCCGGCTGGTGTCGTTACCTTAAACTACCTGCTCATGCCGTGAACATCGTAATCACAGCTGACACGACTATCGGGGGAAGGGTTCTGCAACCTTCAGTTGAATCAGCGAACTTTTGGCTTCTTTACGCCTATTTAACCAGACGAAAAGAGTTCTTTGTAGAAAAAATCGGTGACAAAATAATTATTTTGGATAGCCATTGGACATTGACGCGCACGCAGCTTTCGTTTTTATCTGGGCTCAATTGTAGACTCTATGAATACATAGTGCGATAGTAATTTGCAGATGTAGTATACGAAGTTATTGCTTTATTGTCCTAGTTAGTTTTGGAATTGGTGGGATTTCGTTTTTAAATCTAGCCAGATAAGAGCACAATAGCGCCACATACCATTTGAATTATTGAACTGAAAACCCCACCTTTAATCCTTTGTGAAGAAGGTGTTTGAGAAAGAAAGTAGTAGCTAGCATTGATAGAAAGTAGTGACTAGCATATATTTTGTTTTCTGTTGTAAGTTCAATATTCCAGTTCGTGCAGAAATTTATATCGTCTCGCGTATATTAATGCGGGCAATTGTGCGCTATCACATTTTCCAACCTATAAAAAAGGTTGCAAAAATAATATCTCCAACTATCGATTTATTCCTAAACTGCCCTGCACACCTAAACTCTATGAAAAGCTGGTATATTATTCCATGTTCTTTCACTGTAGGTCTATTTTCTCCTCCTCCGAACACCAATTTCACCGAATTTGTCTCTAAAGCTTTAAGTGCCATCCAAGGCGGAGACGAAATTGACGTTATTGCCACCGACTTCAGCGAAGCCTTCGACAAGATCTCTCACAACCACTCCTCATTTCCTGGATCAAATCCTACCTTGAGAATCACCAATATAGTATTCTATTTGGTCCATCAATATGCAACCCTTATTAAAATTTCCTCGAGCTCAACGTCTTTATCACCCCCTGGGATCTATTTGCTATTCGATAAACCCTTCCGTAACTTTTTTGCGGTATCTGGGCGTCATCTGCGATTATGAACTCAAACTTCAACTCCACGTTGATATTGTAAAGCTAACCCCGCCCATAGTTTTGTTAAACGCTGGTCCAAAGAGTTCTCTAAACGTTCTAACTTTGAACCCATCACTATCAAGTCTAACAACTTAACCTCTTTTTTTCTTTGAGAATGTCTTAAGTCGAGAGTTTCCTGGCTCCTTACAATCAGCCACAGTTTCTTGTAGTCTCTGCCTTGCCCCCTAGCTTATTAAGTCTTAGTTAATCAATAAGACAATAGTTATTAAGTTTGCTTTCTTTCGTTTGTTTGTTATTATAACTTGTATTAAGCTGGAAAATATAGAACTAGAAGATTCATGTCCTTCTTATGTTATCATTATTTCTGCTGTTTATTAATCATTTCAGTTTACAAGAAAATTGTAGAAATAGAAATTGTACTAAAAAACGATATATTTACTTTTGTAACAGAAAACCACAAAAATGTAAATGTTTTTCAATATCATAATTGCCATTGCATTGAACATAGGCAATTAAAGACTAGTAGTAGTGTTATTGACCTCAAGGCTCTTATCATTATTCAAAGATATCCACATAAAGCAGCCTGTGTCATGTAAAAACTATGATTTAATCGTATTCCTGTAGGTCATTACATCGTTTAGCATCTTTTGAAAACAAAAATTATTCATGGTTCGTTCACTCTGTAGAGAACAGAGCTCCGATACAACGACGAAATAACAACTCTAATTTTTGTTTCCCCAATTCTAGCATACAGTTCAGCTGGCTTCTGCTCGATTTAAGTGAAAGTTTCTAGCCTAATCTGCGGGAGCGAGGAGAGGCGAGTTCGAGCCATCAGCCTAGAAGTGAATGGGCTTGATGTTTTCCAATTCTCGTTGGTAAAAAGATTGCCAAGTCTACTGGTTGCATCCGTGCTGCACCGGTTGGCTTTCGTCCTTCAGCGATTTGTATGATTGGAAAAGTGAGTCTGCTTGCTCAAGCCCCATGCTCATGCTGAAAAATTTACATAATTCCCTCGGAATCCGAACAATGGAAAATCGATTAGCGATCTTTGCACCTCCGCACGAGATTGCAATCGCTGGGTTTTTGTAAGAACAATGACAAAATTGAATTACCGAAGATTCATGGGTTCCTCATAAGTCGAGTTGGAGGTGGTGTCGGAGATTTGTAGGTACTTTATAATTCTTCGGCTACTGCAGACATTGGAGAAAGGACCAGGACCAGGCCAATGGGCATGCATACCATAAGGGTAATTAACTTTTCTAGACAAATGGAAGTTTCGAATTAAGGGAAATTAATTATTCATTAGTTTTCGTTTTTATGTTTAAGATATTCCCGCTATCCACAGCCGTTCCTGTAGTTCACCGAGTTCTTTTTACTTTCGGTTATAGTTTATGCAATTTTTGGGGTATTGTCTTGGCAGACGGGTACTGCCGAAGCTACCCACATGAGTTATAAACTGACTTTTAATTGTGCACGAGCACAATGTAAAAAAGTCTCCCCTGCTTCAATGTAGAGCAGGGATTATTTCATAACTTGTTATACTCACTCATAACTTGCAAATTTGCAATTTAGGTACTTTATATTTAGTTGGGTTAAAGAAATTTTATCTTATCTTATTTAGCTTATCGATATGAATTATTAATTTTACTCTCACTTAATCAAAAATTATTAAGTTTATGTTTGTAGTAGCGGTTTCTAGTTTTAGCTTTTTAGTTACCAGGTCTAGACTTATATTTTTGATTTCACATTTAAAAATTAAAATGTTTTCCGCATCTTCGGCTCAGTTTTACACTAATCTTAACAATTAAAAAGAATGAAAGGTTGTACAAGTCCAGTACATATTTTAATATCAAATTTGAGACTTTAAGCTGTTTATAAAAAAGACAAATAGGTAGTGTTCTATACAAGTTATATTTTAATATTTTTTCAGCCAACTAGCATTTAAACAAATTGTTCTTTAAACAAGTGAAAGATGATTATACTTTTCTGCATGAAACGATTTTTGTTTTGTTTTTTTGTTCCGCTAGATAGCAGGCTAATTTTTCATATACTTATATTCTAAAGCAAAAGCTCTGTTTCAGGTCATAAACCAGTTCCTCTGAAAAGCATAATAGTGCAAAAGAAGATGATTTTAAAAATAGTGTTCTACTCTTACTTTTGTAACACTAAAGTTTAAACCTATACTTTAGTTCTAGTTAACTCACTTTTACATCTTCCAGTTGAATATGATTATTTCTAGTAATAATTAAGCGAATTCCATTAACGAAACAATAATTAATGCACAGAAGCCAGAATACAATTCTATACAGGATCATAGTTGGACAATGTTCTATGTAGAGAATTTGTAAAATTGCATTCTACTGAAATTTTCCATAACACAGGAAAAAGCAAATAAAAGTAACTTTCGAAAATACACAGAGCGCGAAAGATGATTGGTGGAGAAGCACCAAGACGTACGTTAGTTATCACAACCGAAAACTTTCTGCCCTAATTGGTCCGCATTCTACGCCACAATCATTTTTCTTGATTTTGTTTTAACTCTAGTTGCACTCGGAACAACTTATTCGCACAGAACGTCTTCGGTGTAATCCATTTCTTCAGCCGTGCAGTAGAAACATGCTATGAGTGTTTAATGCTACGGCTAAATCGAAAATGGCCCTAGAGGCCACGTTGAGGCGGTAAAGTAGTGTAACAATCCCTGACTGGCAGCTGTGAAGGTATCTTCCTCATCCGTAACCGAGGGCCACTCGTTTTACACTCGAAGCACAAAATTAGCAAACAATCCTCGACACAATGGCAGTCGATCTTCCTAAGACCACCTTAAGGTCAAACGGTTTTGGATCATTGAAGTAGATGATCCTATCGCTGAAAGAATACCATCCTGGAGGTTACTGCCTTCTATGCAGATGCACTTTTCCAAAGAAAGTAGAGCACGCTAAGCCAGCGTCTGATTCAAAAATCTCGAGTTCGTTTCCAACCGGAAACTGAACTATTTGGTTTAAAAACTATGAAAATGATGGAACACCTTGCGAGCCACTTTTCTTGTGCCAGTCCCGACCTAACTCCTACGCAGATGGAGTAAGAATGAATCTTCCATTGAACAAGTCCGCAAAGAAGTAAGCATTTGCTGGACGCTTTCGAATTATACCGTCGGTATAGCATTTTTCTGACGGTTGGGCTAGTGAAAGGTCTTCGTTAAAGTTGTGGTTAATTCATTAAAATCAAGATAGAGGTGGATAAGTTCCCATCGGAGGAAAGTGAATCTGATGTAGGAAAAGCTTCCTACAGATAGTATTCATTTCACCTTCCCAGATGTGAGGTCATTCGATTGTAGTCTTCGCATTCGGATTAGAAAATTGCGTAATATACAAAGTTTATGAAGGTGAGATAATTTCGAAGGGAAGTAAATTACTAGTGCGTATTTAAAAGGAAACACTACGATTGAGTCGGTTACAACTGCTTTTAACAGTCATTCATAGATCCAATATGTTATTAACTACAAAATTCAAACCACATAAATTAGAAAAAAGAAATTTTTAGTTCATGTAAAAAGGGCTTCAATCAAAAGAGCCGATAAGATTTCGAAAAAAATATAATTCTGTTCAAAAAGTCATATAAAAATCCGTACTATACCAAGACGTATTTTAAGGTATTGAAATTTCGAGCATGGGCTAACATACATACTGGAGTTTGCAAAAGGACTATTTAACGTGTTCTTTCTCATCGTTAACCTTCTTGTAACATTTCCTCAATGGGATCTTTGCACTTAGTAGGAAACAACCGACTTTTTCGGAGACCGGTAGTGGGAAATAAAAATGCTAATGGTTATAGTAAATATTTTTTCACAAATGCAAATAAATATTTTTTCCTGAAATCGACTATAAAATCATCGAAGCATATCCCCGATCAGATTGTGGGCCCCACCGTTCATACATCGCACATGAGGCAACTCATTATCATCACCATCAGCACTGCAGTGGCATTGGAGTCAGCGGAGCTGGAGGTGCCAGAGGCGCTCCTCCACGACTGTTAACCCACAAATTTTGTGCAAAAATTCTCATCAGATCGATTGTCATGACCGCCCGCAAAAAATTGACCGCTGGAGATGCATAAATCCATTGAGAGCGATCGTGCGCACCGTGGCAGAAGCTTCTCCGCTAATGGGCAACTGTTTGTTCTTTGGCGAGAATCCATCATATCTCCCAGGTGATTTGGCCATAGGTATTCTTTGCCTGTTGATTTTGCAGGAAGATAGAAGCGGCCACTGCCAAAAGAGGAAGTTGTAAATTTTTTTGAACTGTGCACCGCAAGCGCATGCAAGGGAAATCATGGAAGAAGCAATGGCCATGGATAGAATTTGGTTGCGTTTGTACTTTCAGGTCCATTTTCCACGTGCCACCATCTTTTTGCTAATAAGAGTCGTTGCCCAAGTGACTTCTTTTTTTTGAGGCGCTAAGTTGGCGCGCCCCGGCAGGCAGCACGATCACAGGTCGTTAGCGTTTGGGCTGTTAGGAACGCAAAAAGCCTCCACGTTGCATTAGTTTTGTCTGTTGCAAATTTTAAATTGTCTCGGACGTAATAGCCCACTGGTGCGATCAGGAAATAATGTGGAGCAATTTGGAATAAATGGCCCTATTGCGATGTCCGCAGTGAGAGCGAGCCTAATTGAGGCATTCGAAACATTTAGGGGAATCGAATGATTCTTCAAATTTCATAGGGTTTCGGTGTGTTAGCGATTCACTCGCGACGGTGGTAAAAAACAAGATTAAAACTTGTTTAATTGCCAGATATTTTATAGATTTTAACTTAAGAATGAAAGCAAAACTAGAAAAAAATTTACGTCATTGTTTTTGGTGATATACGTTATTTCTCTATTTCGAACCGACTGCGGATATTCAATCCAACCATGCTTTTCTGATTCGAAAAAGCCACTCCATTTCAAAATCGTCCCTCTAAGACAACCGGGAGTACTAGTGACATCTCTTGTGACAGGCAGTTATTTGGCATTTTCGGTGCGGGCAATTTGTTCCATTGTTAAGTAAATAGTTCCAACTTAAAGAAATGGTAAGAATGTGCATTAGTAATTATTCTCACAAGCCTGCTTATTTAGTTTTCTTCTGATATTTAATTGTTTACGTGATCGATTGTTTTAAGGTTATGTTTTTCAAATTGCTTGGTCATGTCAAACTAAACGGAAATTTTTCTATTCTTTTTAGGCTCGCCGATATGATTCCAGGACAACAATATTTTCGCCAGAAGGTAAGAGTTAGTTTTAGGCTTGAGAATAGAATGACCATATCTTTCGCAATTTCAGGTCGCCTCTATCAAGTCGAATATGCTATGGAGGCTATTTCCCATGCAGGAACTTGCCTTGGTATTTTAGCCCAAAATGGAATTCTTCTAGCAGCCGAGAGGCGAAACACAAATAAACTTTTGGACGGCGCTATATTTTCCGAGAAAATATATAAACTGAACGAGTATATCAATGTTTATAAAAATAAAAGTTTGTTTCTATTACATTTCGACTTGCAGGGATATGGTTTGCTCAGTGGCCGGAATCACCTCAGACGCGAACGTGCTAACAAACGAGCTGCGTGTAATTGCCCAGCGTTATCAACTCAACTATGGGGAGCCCATGCCGTGCGAACAACTGGTTTCTTACCTTTGTGATATTAAGCAAGCCTACACACAGTATGGAGGCAAGAGACCTTTCGGAGTTTCGATTTTGTACATGGGATGGGACAAACACTACGGCTACCAGCTGTACCAGTCCGATCCAAGTGGCAACTACGGCGGCTGGAAGGCAACTTGCATCGGGAACAATGCTGGCGTGAGTAGATTGGTTATATTTAGCATATAGATTCTACATAAACCTTAATAAAAAATTAGGCCGCCGTATCAATGTTGAAGCAGGAACTGAACGAAAACGAAATGATTAACTTAAGCAAAGCACAGGACTTGGCCATTAAGGTCCTCAGTAAAACTCTGGATATGACTAAGTTAACTTCAGAGAAAATTGAGATGGCCACTTTGACTCGCGAGAACAACCGGACGGTAATCAAGATTTTAACAAACAAAGAAGTAGACGGCTTGATCGAGAAATATGAGAAAATGGAAGCCGAAGCAGAAGCGGCAAAGAAGGAGAAGCTTGCGCAGAAATCATAAAATAATTTTTGTTTCAGGGAAACTTCAAACTTTTTAATAAAATTAAAATTTCTCAACAATACAAATATCTTTACCTCCCCTTGTCTCTTGTTTAAATCGAGTCGTGTGGGGAATAAGTTTTTATGCAATTAGTAAATCCACGCCGGGCATATTTTCATTTAATACTAGTTAAAGACAGGAGGACTATTTGAATATATGCTATCTGAAATGTGTACCAAATTTCCAGTTAACTACATAATTGTAGCTCCCTTTAAAAACTATCAAGGGTTGCATAATGGTAGCACCATAAATAAATTTGATGCATTGGGATGTCCGTCAGGACTGCGGAGAACGCTACGAAATGAATGAAAGCAAACAATCTCCAGATAATCACTGAACCCTGCCTGTTCTCAAAGTATAAGACGGATTTCGATGCGACAATTTTCCCTGTTTTCCAAGTACCGCCATTCAAATAAAAATCAATGCCTTAGTTTTCCGGTTTGCGTCTGCATTTCGAGAGAAATCATCAAATTTTATTTTTGTATGAAGTTGAAAGCTCGTTCAAAGCGCAAACGGCTTTTTTGGAGTCTTTTCGTCACGTTTGTTTAAAGCGGGCAGTTCTGCGACGCGCCTCGTTTTAATTTCCGTCCCTCAACGAAGTATTATAATAATTTTTTAAATAGCTCTTCGTTGTCCAATAGTTCTGTCACTTTCTGTCCGATTAGATTTTTTGAGAGCGCTATTTAAAAACGATAACGACTTTTCCACAACTGACGTCCCCTTAGATAGAATGTATTAAATATTTCTTAATTACGGCAAATCACGTACTTGCATTTAAATGCAAAAGTGAATGATAGGAAATACGAACTACTGGTTTATAAAAACACCAAGCTTCTCCTCCATATTTTATCATTGTATTTTCTCCTAGCCCAATTTGTATAATAGGCAATTCTGAGTTTAGCACGTTGATTGATCTTGATTTAATAATGAAATTTGTTTGAATACTGCTAAAATAAAAACAAATTATTGAATTCTAATTGACATTATTTAGCAATGAGGAAACAACAATTATGGGCTCATTAAGACATTTCTTTCGATTACTTCTTGCATTGGAATCTACATATGAAAATCCTTTCCAAGTAGAATTATCTGCCAGAGGCGAATTCTACTATGTACCAAAAACGGTACACGCGGCAACGACTTTCGCTCAATTCGTCTGATCAGAAAATTTCAAATCCGCCATTTTGATATCTCTAATGTCAAAACAAAGTCGGGGAAAAGGTCAGCTCTGCGGTCTTAATTTTGTTGTGGACCTCGAAGTCAATACGTTAAAAAAGTCATGACAACGGTGGTCCGCACTAGACTTGACTTAATGCATGATATGAGAAAACTCTGCTGCAGACGGTAGGTAAATGCTGGCTACAAGTGCCATTATTTAACGAATCGAATTCGATCTCTATGTCGTCACGCAGGTCTGACAATTGAAATGGGGCTTACCTTGCTGCCATTTTTACGGACTGTCAATAAACCACAAAAAATTTTTTTTATTTGACAGCTATCAGCTACCAAACGCGAATTGTCAAAAAGTTTTCTGTTTATATTTTTCCCTAAGTTATTCAACTTATTTTATTGTTGTTGCTCGTTAATAATTCCACCAACGGTATCCAAATGCAATTGCAATGGACAACAGGGCCGTTCTGCTGGACTTCAAGCTACTGGTATTTGACACAAAATCCCGAGAACGAGAGCAAACAAGACATTAAAAAAATTTCGCCTTCCATTACTGTCCGCTTTTCTAGGTTGACCGAGCTGTTGATATTTTAGAGAATCTATCGTCGGCCGACAGGACCGATGCTATTAACTATGCCCTATCGCGTATTAAACAGAAGTTTCCTGAGTCGTGCGTCCAGGTGAAGCGCGAGCACTGCACCAACAGGGTGCTGGCCGTCACAGAAAATCAAAATGAACTCTACGAGGGCCTGTGGAACCAGCAGAGGTCAACCACTACGGTGGCTGATCTCAATCAGAACTTTGAGAAGATCATGTGCAGGGAGGATTTCATGTGCGTCGACGATGAAAAATACCAGCCGTTGAGTATTTATAAGTGCTCGAAGGACGAAGAGAGCTGTGATCCGTCGCTTGTGATCTCCAGATATGATCATGCGGACGCTTGGATGGCCCTCGATGCAGCATCCTCGTCCAGCTCAATAGGGCCACCCAGAAGGTCGGAGGGCGTGTTTGGTGAGAAATTCATCATAAGCGGACCCATCCATCTCAAGTGTGATGCTAAAAGGTTTACCTTTTATTCCGACAAATTTTGTATATCGTTCTCGCGCGTCGACGAGGATTTTAATCGCAAAGCCTTCAAGCGGCAGTTTTTGGCTATGCTGGAACACGCCGTGAATCACCGAAAGCCTTTTATAAGAAGATTTTTTAATAACTTTGTGATGTCTGGCGCTATTCAAGGTGTCAGACCACAACAAATAAAAATGAGAATCTCCGATGCTGAGGATATTAGCTACAAGAACGGAATCAGCAAAATTAGCTCGAATTTAGTACCGCTATACGCAAATGACGAAACGAACCAGAGCACTACCAGCTCTGATGATGTCAACATGACTAAAGGTCCGCCGAACAGTATTGTTGCTGAAACACCAAAGGATAAGTGCGAGACAAAAAGTGCCCGCCCAACGAAGGAGAAACAATCCTATGATTGCCTGCTGTGCTCGAAAACATATCGTAAAAGGAAGTCCCTCATTGACCATTATAAAATGCATCCGGGCTTCTGCCACGATTGTGGCAAGCCCAATGGACACTCTCTTGAGGTAAGTTGCATTTTTATTGCTGCTAAACTGAGTGTATTTGTCTTGATTTATCTCGAGCACATAGTCCCTTAAAAATTCAGGGATTAAGCTTTTAAATTGAAATAACTTTAGACTCAATGAGCGAACGATGACTGCTTTTATTACGTCTTTTATAACCAGAAATGTAAATATTCAGATAAAAAAAAGTTGTAAAACTAAAAAATAACTGAAAACATATATAAAATGAGATTGGAAGATTATACAAGCTCAAATATTGCTTATAAGACATATAAAGACATATCAGTTTGATTAAGTAATTTAATATCTTAATTTTTTTTCTCTCTTCGTTGAATCTTATAAAGTCTTCAAAATAAAGAAGATTGAAGACTTTTAATTTTTCACTTGTTAATAGTGAAACAACAGACTGTAAATGCAAGACTGCTAAATTTGAATATTTATACACAAGCAAAAAATCATTAAACAGGGAGAGAAGAAATACAGACATAAATTGGTTGGATTAAAAATAAAGGGCATTTTTGGTTTTTTGGTTTTGCTGTTAGCACCAGTTTTATGTTTATAAACAATTTACCCACGACTATCATCATTAAAGGGAACAAATTTTTAAACTAATAAGTCACATTTTGTCACTTAGCATTGATTTCCTTTTCAGGAGGTGATTGAACATAATAAAACGGTTCATTACAAAGAGTTCCCATTTATATGCGATATTTGTGGGGAGTCCTACTCGAGACGACAGCAATTTCATGCGCATGTTGAGGCTCATCAAAAGAAAGACATGAAAAGTAACGCTCCCCTGTACGCGAAAAATGTTTTTGGAATTTTATAGCCTATGTTTTCTCGCAGGTTATTCATGTGGTGAATGTGGAATGGAATTCCAACGTAAAAAACTTCATCGTCAACATTTAGACGAAACTGGCCACAAGCCAGATGGTGCAATATGTGAAGTATGCGGAGCTGGGTTCACTTCGAAGAACGCCTTGAGCCAGCACGTTATACGTGTACATAAGAAGGACAACTCCTTTGAATGTCATATTTGTCAGAATCGTTTCTCGCTTAAAGCGAACTTAGAACGCCACGTGCAATTGCACACGGAAATTAAACGCACGTACGTTTGCGATCAGTGCGGCTCCTCGTATTTTACCTATCCTGGGCTCAGGGAACACTTCAGCAATGCTCACACGGACGTATCGGAGAGCAAGTGTACCCTATGCGGGAAAACCTTCAGTTCGGTGAAGTCTCTACAAAGGCATCTGCCGTCACACTCAGAAGAAAGGCCGCATAGCTGTTGCTTCTGCATGCAGGTAAGCATGTAAGGTCATAGTTTCAATTCATTTTTAATAACCACTTTTATATGAAGACCTTTAAATGGAAAACTCACTTGGTTAGACATAAGCAAGTCGTGCATGGTAATCAACCTAATCCTAAAAAGTTGAAGCGATTTGCAAAATGCGAAGAAGGTAAGTTTCCGTCAAACAAGCCAAAAAGATTTATTGCTGGTTTTCACTATACTTTGTAGAATTGGTACCTGTTGATATTCCGCCGTCGGCCAAAGTATCGCGAAAATCAAACAGCAAACCAAAGCAGTCTGGTGCAAAAACAATCCCATCACCCACAAGTACAATGAAAAAACAGAAGCAAAACAAAATTCAGTTAGAATCGCCGAACAGCTTCGCCTTTACAACAGATAATTTACTTAGGCAGTGCAATCCACAACAGCAACAACCGCAGCCACCGCAGCAACAACAGCAACAGCAACAGCCTACAGCACAGCACAATGCGGGGCCTGAAAATAATTTATTGATGAACATAAACAGTTTTAACCGCGGTGCTGAAACGTTTCATTTCGATCCGAATGCAAATTACAACAATGTGCAGAGAATGCCACTGCAACCCGACCAGCAAATCATTAGTACATACCAGCAAGGGTCGCCCCAGCATCACCATCAACAACAACAAGCACAACATCATCATCAGCAGCAACAGCCACAACAACACCACCAACCGACACCGCAGCATCATCATCAGCCACAGCACATGCAACACCACCCTACACAACAAACCCACATCCAGCCACAACAGACGCACCTTCAACCACCGCAAACCCACATTCAACACACAACACAGCAGCACCATCAACAAACGTCGCAATCTCACCAATCTCATCAGCAGCCCCAGCCACCACCGCACCAGCAATCTCACCACCACTCATCGCAACAACCACCGCCTCCGCAACAGCAGCAACAGCCGCAGCATCAGCCGCAGCATCAGCCGCAGCATCAGCCGCAGCATCAGCAATATCCTTGTGCCTCGTTGCCCAATGACTGGCATAATTTGAACTTCAACGCCCCCACCACGGCTATAAGCCAAGCATTGGACCCAAAGGAGAACAAATTCTTCCAAGTCATTGAGGTCAACTCCAACGATTTTATGGGTCTTCCAATGGATGTCAAGCAAGATTCGGTTATAAATGCGGAACTGCTAAATTTCCAGGTAACTTCGTGATCGTAGAATTCAGTCAGTAATCCGCGGCTTAACTAATACGAATTTTTACAGAATATGTGGCCACCAGCAAATCAGCAAATCAACTTCAACAATGGGACTGTCGAGCACCACAATTACAACAATATTGGAAGCATTCTTACCAATCTAGAGCTGATCGGTAATAACACATCGATGGATTTCAACAACTTCGAGATGATCAGCGGCGACCAGCATGCGATCAACCCTCAACAAATGCAGCACAACCCGTACATTCACCAGGACATCGACCCCAGTGCTGGAAGCATAAATCACAGCGTGATCAACTACGATTACAACAGCCAGAACCACACCATCACAGATCTATCGAACACGATCCTCCGAGAACAGGACTCGAAGAACCAGAACTACCAGTACCACCAACCCCCCAGCAGTTTCGATCATCCCGGAGCTGTTTACGCCCAGCAAGCAAATGAAGAGGCGAACAAGCCGATCCTGCCGCCGATGCAGGAGTACATGCACCAGCCCATGCAGCAGGCTGCCGACGTTAACATTGTTTACTATCCCGTCAAGAATGAAATGTAAAAAATTTTTGAATTATTTTAAGAGGAAAGATTTTTTATTATGACATCATTGGGAAAACACTTGTCTAGATGTTAAGAGATACTTTTTGTTGAATAAAGATGTTTTATTAATTTTTTGTATTCCGCCGACTTTCATTGCTTTAGGTCGTTGCCAATTAGCATCGTCCTGTTGGGAGAAAGTGGAATTCGGGTCAATAGATTGACAAATTGACATCTTGTCTACTGAAGAGGCCTGGTTTAAAGTATTCGATGAATTCGATGATGAAATAAAACCCAACTAAATCAAAAAGACCCAAGCGGACTGAACCAAGTCGGGCTTGCGGTTCGTATTGTAGCCATTTATGTTTTTCTAATTCACTTTAATGACCCTATCACTCGAAGAGCAGAACCTGAAGACTACTTCGTTATTTTGACTTGTTTAGGCCCGCTGTAAAAATTTGCGATCTTTCTGCGACGTATGTATTGGCTATTACTTTAGATTGAACAGTAAATATGCTGTAAAAAATCTTCAGTACTTTTAACGTAGTAAAGAAATAAACAGGGAAATTTACATGGTATTTCCTAATTTAGCTAAGCTGCAATGGGTGAAGAGACAGACAAAGACAATTAATTTCCATTCATTTCAAAAGTTTACTTAAAAACGGTGTTTTACAAAAAATTTGTCCGAGAGTGCGCTTTAGACGGAATGGTAATAACTATCGGAGGATGACAAACTCTGTGCAAGTAGCGGTAGGTGCAAATGAATAGGGAGACAATAGCATGGTTTACGTAATTTCTGTGCGAGGGAACAGTTTTACGGAATCCTAAAAAAGCGCACATTCTAACAGAATAGCAATCCTGAGGAATGGGTTCGGGATGGTAGAACATAGAAAGACTTCACAATTTTATTATAATATTGATTTAATCATAAAATCTCTTTGAAAAAACAAACACGAAAACATAATTTATCCAATAGTAAATGTGAAATTATCACAACAAAAAAGTGCGGGATGATACTCTCGTCATCTGTGTGATACCTCTTCAGTATAAAAACAATGCTAAAAACATACAAGAATAAATTTATTTATATATACTTTTATGGCCACAAATAACAGAGTATTTACAAAAAAATAAAAGGAAGTCGCGTGTAAAACTACAATAAATATATTTATTATTCTCCGCTGTCTCCCCCTTGAACATTATTCGCTTGCAAAAAACGTATATAATAAAAATCACAATTGTCGTTCATTTCGTTTTGAAAACAAACAAACGAACAAGTAATAGCAAAGAGGATAAAGTTAATAATTGCAATTCTTCTCCTCATTTCGCCTCTACTTCTTAAGTAGACAAGTTTTTTCATAAATTTGATCATGTACGATTGAAATGAGAAAGCACCACAAGAATCGTTTCATGCTCGCCCGTCCATGGATCGCAGGGCGCCAAAAAAGCACATCGTTTTACGTATATACAGGCAGCTAATCTGAATCCTACTCAATCACATCTGCTCGATTTAATCTCCGCCCTTCGGAAGAAGGTGCAATAGTAATCTCAACGACTCGCGTTTCCTTCAATTAAGATCAATTCGCCAATACGGGTAAATTCGGTGGTAAAGTATGAATTTCTAATAATTTAACTCTCTATTATTGCTTCAAATGCTTAAGCTAGAAATCCCGGCTGCATAACGCACTTCGTAGCCTTATCCTACAAACTTAAAAAAGTTACTTACAATTTATAAAAAATAAGATCGCTCAAAATATATCAAAGTGAGAAAATATGAAATACTACTAAAATATGTCGTTCGCAGCCATTTACTAAATCAGGAAATCGCCGCGGCTTTAAAAATTGCGATTTTTGAGATTGCGCGCATAATTTAAAACTACTAAGGCAACGTTTCTCTAGCCAATGCGAAGAAGTTCAAGTTATAATATGGTGCAATACACAGGGGCAGTTTTTAAAATTGCCACATGTCCTTAAAGAACTATTGCTTAGTTATTTATTACAGAAATCTCTAAGCTTTAAAAATGTTCATCTCGAAGTATCGAAGGTGTTTATCATACTTAACAATTTGTGTGTGTGCATAAAGTTTCACTTGGAAATTGGTATTATTATACAAAAACCATTTTCTTCCTAAATATTGATAGAAGTTTACATACAGATATTTAAAAAACTTGTTTAAAAGTTAAGCTCCAAAAATGTTGGTTTAGGTTGATTTTAGGAAAGTGTTTTTATAACTGAATGATGATGTTTTTACATTTTTCGAATTTGAATCGCTGTAGACAACTCATTTATGATATTAAGGGGTGGTGAGGACCATTGGCGTAACTAAGTTTATTTTCTGTGGGTTTCCTGGCCCCTGAAATTTTGCTCGTTATTTTAAATAAAATATGTAAATATTCAAATATATTATAATTAACTCTTGCGTTTCGTTGTAATATATTTGCGCATTTTAAAATTTCTTTGAGAGTTAAAAAAAAACTAGAATGGTGCGTTAATATTAACGTTTATGTTAAGTGCCACCAAACAAAACTTCTGGGGTGCCACCCTATGCCTGTTATGGCAAGGACCAAAAATAAATAGTATAAGAAAAAAAATAAACGAGGCAATTTAGTCTTTAAACTTAGATGAATTTTTTATCGAGTCACTTGCACTGACTATCTCGACACCATGATATATCAAGAACTTCTCTCATCGTTAACAATACACTACATATTTTACGAGAACTAAAGAAGAGCCTTGAAATTCACAAAACGGCGCCAAAGACGTCTTCAACCGGAATTTGTATGTTGTAAATTCGATAATTTCTAAAAATTCTGATAAAAATACAAAATATAAAAATTTCTAACAAAACGCTTTGGATTTTAGTTTTTTCCTCGTTTTAATATTACGATGAGATCAGAATGCGTGTGTGTGTTTGCGTGTATCATACGGTTCTTTCTGTAACTTTGTTGTTAGTTCTTAACTATGTTTGATTCAGCTATAAACTGATATTACAATTAGTAAATGGTCTTTCTAGTATCTCTGAGCATATTGTGCAAAGTACATCAAAATTAGATTAGTGATTGTTCGCTATTAACAAATTTACTTCTTAATTTTACACTGCCTACGTGTTTCTAAAAAAAATTTCATTCGTTCCTTAATTTAATATCAATGGGAAATAAAAATATTAAAATTGTCGCTAAATTGTTCTATAGCTTTATTACTTAAATTTAATTTTACTCTCGTCTTAGAAATGTTTTCAGTTTTACTTTGTTTCTTTAAATTTATCTATTTTTTTTTTAAATCCTTTTTAGTATAAGTTTGCCAATTCACTTTAGTCTGGCGGTAAGTATGAAAATAACCTGTATTTTTCCCTAATGTGCGGGCGAACGTCCTCCTTCTGAAACGAAAAAAATCAAACATCGTCTAGAATCATATACTTCCTCACATTAATTCTTAGTATTAGTATTACTGATATTACCACCTTCAATTCCTTTGAAAAAACACATAATACTTACCATTCCAGCCAATTGTTCTAGAAATGGTAAAATCTTCATAAGCTCTGAGTCACTTTGGTCCATAAACCAGCTCTCAATTGGTATTCCATTTTCCAATTGATATCTAAAAGTATAAAAAACACAAAAGATTCGTAAATATATTTATCAAGCCATGACTTAAAAGATTTACCCGAAAGCTTGAGGAGAATTATCGATAATAATCGTCTTCGACAAGTCCCTCCCAAGTATGGTCAAGTCCTTAATGTAATTGCCGTTTACAAGTATGCAGTGTTCCCTAAATAGACGATACCTGCGATACAAGACATTTAGGTTTAATCCTTTTAACTATACAATAAACGTATATCAACAACTAACTTAATCCATTTACGTTCTGGATCAAGAAGGTTCAACAACTTATCAGCATATACTCTCTTGGAGGCGGTGAACAAAATAACTTCAAACAATTTTGAGACCTTTTCTAGAAATTCTCGAAAATATGGTCTAGTTCGAACGAATACTGTGTACTTGCAATCCTATACAAAAAAAAAAAGGAAAAAACTTCATGTGAAAGCCATGCCAAAAGTAAAAAGACTATAATACAAACCTGGAACAGTACAGGAAACTTGAAACTTGCATCCGATAGTTCCTGTAAACTGCAATGGACTAAAGTTTCGTCAAGATCTAGCACCAAACTAAATTCAGGACTTGAACGAGTCTTAAGGGGCAGCGCAGGGCATTTTGCTCGCATATCGACTGTAAGCGGTGGAAGGTGTTTAATGAACACGTATGGATCGAAGGTGTCCCAGTGCATTTCTTCTTGTCGGGTGTCGGGCATTTCTTCTATTTCCGGACAGTCGTCTGGATCAATATGCACCTCTCCGTCGGGCGGGACTTTAGAATACACCGAACTCCCATCTGAGTCCTGGCCGAACGCTGGAACACTGTGAATTAAGCTATCGACTTCACTAGGTCCTTTGGGCAAATTCAATGTCGAAAACAGGTTCGTTGGGTGCGTAGGTAAATTAGTCAAAGCCTTCAAATTATCTATTGCCGTTTGATGTAAATACGAGGACGTGTTCGCCGACGTTACATTGACCAAGTCGTGAGCATCGCACATCTGGCTCGTCTCGGTGCAATTTAGAAGCGCCTGTGTTAGAATTGTATTGTAAGGAAGGAAGTCGGAATAATGGCATAATTCGCTACTGGCAGCGGTTGTGTGATTGATCGCAGTGGTCGCCGTAGACTTGCTTATATCCTCGTCGAACATTGAGATGAGATCGGGTGTGGCTAGGTAGTTTCCTGCTGTCTGAGAAATGCTACACGAGAGTCCCTTAAGATCCGAGCAGGAGCTCGGAAAATTGCACGTTGAGTTGTAGGTCAGGGTTGGTGAAATATCTTCAACCGCTCCAGAGGCCGGTAGGCCGCTTTGTGCATCCGAAGAACTCCCTTGGCCGGTAAAAAGATCGGTGGTGGAATCCACCTCCGAATCAACAGCATCGGAGCTATTTGTTTGCTCACGATGGAAAGCACCTGCATTGTAGTATGAAATGGGCTGAGATCCAGAAAGGATGCCCGAGTTCTCGTAATCAGTTGTACTGTCGCATTCGCTAACACATTTCATGAAATTCGGGGCAGTTTCATGCATCATGGCACCACGGCCAGCGCAATCGTCCACGGGTGTTTTACACATCTCAGTAGTAGTCACAGGCTCATTGAAACCTATCAACGTCGTCGATGTAGAAACAGCGCTTTCTGATGAAGCAGGCACCTGGCGCTTTTGTGAGGAATGGGAAAGGTTGATTGGACCGAAGGTATTCAGATCGTCGTTCGGCGCTCCCAAGTTACTAGCACTACCACTCTCTTTAATGGGTAACTTCTTATGCGTCCTTCTTCGTCTCGATCCAGACCCACTTTCGTAAAGTGTGATGTCGTTGCCATCCTTCCAGATATTCTCTTTCTCCACTGTTTTTCGCTTGCACCGTCGGCCTGAGGTACGTACGACATTTAGTCGTTTTACTACTGGGCTTTTCCTTGTTATATTGCACTTCGATAGCTTTGAAATACTCGACTTTTTGCTACAGGCATTGTTGTTGTTGTTGTTGTTATTGTTTACTCTAACATTTCTAGACGTTTTCGTTTTCTTACTAAGACTTCCTAGAGCTGGCGCGATTGACGGACGATTATTCAAACGACGTAATCGTCTGTCCCTCCTTTCGCTGCGCAACCACATCGCCGTTCTAAAATTGAAAACGGGGAACATCCAAGGTGAAATTGGGAAATTAGATTTACAATTTTTATTTTTATTGTTATATGTTGTAAATGTACACAAGCATTGTACTTCTTTGGGTTTTTATATTGTTCGTAAACGTAATATAACGTAATGTATGTTTCTTTGTAATTTTTTTTTTAAAGTTTAAAATTTAAATTAAACGAAAGTACTCAAAACTGTTTATTTATTTATAATTAAAATTTATAAAGAAATCAAAATTACATCTATAACTAGTATATATTTAAGGGAAACAACACAATGTTTATGGTCAATAAGGGAGATAATGCGAAATTGCCTTTCTACGATATTTCCGTATTTGATTTTACTTTTATTGTTGCAGCCTTTTAATAAATGAATCCAAGAATTTAGCAAAACAATTGTTGTAAACCTGGAATGCGGAAATTACTTTATTTCAAAATTCTATCAAAATAAGCATTTAATTCTCCACCAGGCACTTATCAGTTGTATGCTATGCTTACAAACCTTCTTGTCTTCTGATCAGTACAATTATAAAATTGTTTTTAAAAATGAAAAAAATATAAATTTAATAATATTCATTACCCACTCGTAAAAAGTAGATTAACATTCAGCTTTTAGGTTGTAATATAATTGCGATAATTTTTAAAAAATAAGACCACTCACTTTTCTGTTTAGGAAGTGAAATGTTTATATAATTTTTATACTTAAAGTTTATATAATTTTTATACTTTTCGTTATAAATAAAATATTGGTCAAATTACAGCATGAGAAAAAGGAAAATACAGTGTTTTTTTGTACAATTTCCATTTTTGGAGAAGATGTAAAAATAAATACCTTCTTTAAAGGGAAATAGAAGATTTGTTGCAGACCTAGAAAGTTAACAAAAATAATACAACAAACCACATGGAAATACAAAATCTTATGCATCACTTTTAGTGCTTTCAATGTTTATTTCAGGAAAATGTTATTACGCTTTACATAAATGTTATTTGCTGTGATGAATGCATACTTTGCGTAAAGCTGGCTATAGACTTTTGTGGTAATTTCTCGAAAGCCGATTGTGTGGATGACAACTTCGTCAGTGGGAAAACATCGTACAAAGGAATCTGAAGCTGTTTGATTTTTCCTCGTGGTTTCGTACCTCGTGCAACGAAGGTCTACAGCCACTTAACATTACACTATTACTGCAATGAATAAAACTACTACTTCGAGTACCTTCCAGCTCCATACAAGTTGAGTTGATGTCTTAAATTCGATCCTACCTCTGCCCTGTGATTTGTTACGAACTTTCATTATAAGATAATTGTTTTAAATTTAACATGTTGTGATAATTATGCTATACTTTTAGATTCAGTAGTTCGACAGAATTTTGAGATAAAGTAAAAGTCAAAATCAAAGCAGAAACAAAAAACTTTTTATTATTTAGTTCAAGCATTCATTTTAGAGTTAAGAATTATATCTACACTAGACCTGTGACCTTCAAACGATTGAAAATAAATTAGTAAACGAATAAATCGGTACGTTTAATTTCCTTAATTCTAGATAATTGATCATTTGTTGTATTTTCGCCTGTTACGGTCCTTATTCTGTCAATTGAGTGCAACTTACAAAAATTAGTTTCATTCTGGTTCCCTTCGTTCTGCCTAATTTCTAATCACGCCTGGATGAGTGCGATATTGCGACGACAGTTACTTAACGTGGGTCTAGATCAGATGTGGGAAAATTATATTTTTGGAACGGACATGGGACGTACAATTTTGGGCTGGATTACGCAATGTGGGTCAGGGGTAGCATCATGCAAGAGACCCAGAGTACAGGGTGACGCGCGAAACAATTTCTCTGCTCCAACGTCCTAAGAATGTAGTTTGCTACGGCACGGCTGGTCCACTGTTCAAATTCAGGAAATTTTAACGAGTGAAAGCGGCACAGCAACTTCCGACCTGTTGGTACCTGTGTTCATCCCTGGTGAAAATATCGATTGGACTTCCTTGTGCAAAGACCCCCAGAACCCACTCAGAGATCGCAAATCTCGCGGATCGGCAGAAATAGGGCCTCCCTACACAATAGGTGGGATTTCGACAAAATTGACACAAAAAAAGCAGATTAGTGACGTCACAGCGCCTCGGCAAAAAGCTAAGTAGGCGGGCGAAGAACTCGAAGAAAACAGTGTACGAAAGATGCACAGTTGTATTTGCAAACAAATCTAGTTTCCCGCCTTAATTAAAAATGTGCAATATACAGTCTACAACGGTGGCGGATAGGCCGCAAATGGGCTTTATGGTGTGCCTAGATGAAAATCCTGCTGCCTCCTGCCTAATGCAGAGCCTGTCACCCAATTTTCAAGTGAAAATACCCAAAACATAAACAATTTAGGTGGCGCGGCGGGACCTTTTCGTCCCAGCCTGTGGCAATTCCCACTCACTTACCCTCTGCGTTAAAAGATTCGAAAACGGCCGCACATTAACATAATTAAACGCGCAAATTTATTTCAGTAACGAAATTCCCTCACTACTTTTCACGACACTTCTCTACTTTTCAATATGGCGTCGCGTTCTTTTCGCTTCGCCTGTTTCAGTCGCTGCGGCGATAAAGTTGCACTTTTGCCGAGATCCGCACCCGGGGTTGCAGTCTGAGATCGCGCATAATCGCAAAAGAAGGGAGGGATTTGTGTACTTTCGGCGGCCCCTAAAAGTCTTCAAGTTTACAGAAAATTCTGACTGGCAAAAATTAATTGTTCTTGCTTTAGAACCGCACAAGCGTTTTTAATATTATTTTTGGACAAAGCACTTCACAAATCTGAATTTATATGTTGATACCTCTGAATTCGGAGAAGTTAATGTATATGTATATTACAAAAAATTACTACCCCAAACATATCCATAAATCTTTACAAACATGGCAAATACTAGACCACAAATAGACCTTGGGAATTCGAAAGACCGAATTTTTGAATTTTTTTATTTTATTTTCAATAGTAATTTGACTTCTTCATTCATTCATATTTTATTAAAAATTCAATGCACCATCTAAAAACATTAAGCTATCCACACTAGACACAGCCATGTCCACGTCTTTTTTCTGAATTGTTTTCTTTTTGGCTTGGACTGTATGTAGAAAGGCTTCCTTAGCCAGAGAGTCGATAAAAAGTTCTGTGGCTTTGGCTATAAGGAACGCAGCCTCTGCGGATGCATTCTGAAGGTCAGGATCGAGTTTCATCAAATTCCTTATACGGCTCAGCGGCAGCTGTGTCAGCCTTGGTTCGTGAGACTTCTCGACAGGTTTGTCTGTAAGGAGAGCACTGCACTTCTGCTTTAGAAGACGAACAGAGGAAGAATACCTTTTGTTTGATTGTTAGCGTCATGGCTAATGGTACCATCCGGCTCTGATTGCTCTGGTGCTGCGGAAAGCCTCTCATCCCGAGCCTCTTCTTCTGCTCCTAAATCTTTTGGTTCTGGGGACCGTTGACCAAGATCTCCATTTGCAAATGTTTCGTCAGTATAATCAGAAAGTCCTGATAAAGTACTTTCGCTGATCATTCTACACTTATTTTTCGAAAGCGTTAAAAATGCAGCGATTTCTTGTTTGCGAATCCCCGCGAAATCTACTGTCACATAAATGTCAAAACATTGGTGGGACGTGTTCAGAGTTCACCCGGGTTGATTGATATAATCTCATCGTCCTTTACTCATATTTTAATATCAATTTGTGTAAAATATTGGAAGCTTAGAAAGTTATTCATATATTCTTCAAATGGAAAATTATACGGGTTTTCATATCTTTAAAATTTAGAAATTTGACAGCAGTCATTGAGGTTATGTGGAGAGAGAGTCCTTAGAGGAGATGTAAGAATTCAAAAAAAATTACAATAGAAACAAACATGAATACTTTAGGCCGGCAGCTGATTTGCCACCGAATAGGGTGAGTATTGAAGTTACATAACAAGAATGTTTGCATTAAAGCAGTACCATTCAGGCTCACTGTTCCCAAGAGTTGGTCGCCCGTGCAATTCTCCACAGCAAATTTGTACCAAAGGTTGCACAAAAACCAGAGCGACGTAGAGGGGCCAAATAATAAACCCATTAACTTCTTCGGGAGCAAGGCAGCAACATGGCGTGCAAGGGAAACCCGATCAGGAGGTGCCGATGAAATGCTCTGGTACCAGCCGTATGTAATCTCTGGAAGCCTTGCGATATTCTTATTGTACTTCTGTGTCCTTCGGGAAGAGAGCGACATAGACAAGAAACTGGAGGGTAATCTTTTCGATCAGGTCGAGGGGCTCGAGCAAGTCCAGTTAACGTGGAACTACAAGTACAATAAGGAAAGGGGCCTTGACGTGACGGATATTGAAAAACGACTCCAAGAACTGGGAATCGACACCAGCAAGCTGTAGTGGGGTATTGTTAGTTTTGTTTACAGTACAGAGAATAAATCGTATTGCGCGCAAAATTGCTTTTTTATGTTATTGGCTGTTGTGTGAAAAGTTAGCCCAATTCTGGAAAGTTCCTTTCGTTCCTGGTAATTTATTTAGCAAAGTTCAAAAGTAGCAATAAAACCCCTTTAACACTTTGTCATCCCCTTTTCGAGATTTGCTACCCTACTAATTGTAAATCAAATACTACGTGTTGGATTCCAAGGTATTTATTGAATGCACATGGTGGGGATTACATCAATACAAGTGTGTTGTACTTGAAACTAAACGCGTCCTACGATTATAAAAACACGAGATGCCTTAAAGAAAATTTGTCCGATAGTCAAGGGAAATCCAAGAACCCTCAGACCCTGTTTGGGAACTTGAGCAGTTGTACTGTTTTGCCCTTTTGGATACGAGAGGAAAAATAATGGAATAATGGTCGGGCAAAGAATGGCTCAAATCCTCAAATAAGATCCCGAAAGTTCACTACACCACTTATTAGATAATTGTATAAGTAACAAAAAAATCAAGATTATCCTTTCAACTGCTTAAGCACGTTCGCCTCTGATTCGCCGAGCGAGCTGGATGTCTTTGGGCATAATGGTGACTCGCTTGGCGTGGATTGCGCACAAGTTCGTGTCTTCAAAGAGACCGACCAAATATGCCTCGCTGGCTTCCTGAAATTAAACAATCAATTAATTTCGAGCAGAAGTAGCAGATCTGTTTTAAACATACTTGTAGAGCTCCGATGGCAGCTGATTGGAAGCGCAAGTCTGTCTTGAAGTCCTGGGCAATTTCACGTACAAGTCGCTGGAATGGCAATTTCCTGATCAGAAGTTCAGTGGATTTCTGGTAGCGACGGATTTCTCGAAGAGCGACTGTACCAGGGCGATAGCGGTGAGGCTTCTTCACACCTCCAGTTGAGGGGGCGCTCTTACGGGCGGCTTTGGTGGCCAATTGCTTCCTGGGAGCTTTTCCTCCGGTTGATTTACGGGCGGTCTGCTTGGTACGAGCCATTCTGCAAAATAACGAAGTTAGTTAATTCATCCCGAAACCACAAGACGGAAGCGGGGAAGTTTCCCGCCTTTGTGGAAATAAGTTACTACTTCGATTTTACGAAGCCATTTGCCAGTTGCACATAATAACACTAACGTCAGACTACCAATTGTTTGTTTACTAACTCAGCGAGATTTACGTTGGCCTCTAAGAGCGAATTGAAAAGAAAATGGCTCCCGAGGATGGCGGGCAGGCAAGCGAATTACTCGTGGGATGGGACAACTCGGGCAATTGGCTCCTTTTTAAATGCGAATTGACTTAAGCTAGCCAAAAGAATTTCTTACTTGTAATTTTTCTGTCTTTAGCAGCTGCGACAAAAACTGTTTACTAACTTAATGCACGAACACAAATCGACACGGTCGACACAAATCGATCACGTCCGCCTCCAATCTGAACAAAATTGATACTCTACACAAGTGTCAAGAAATGAAGCGAAGCGCGGGGCGAACGTGTACGTACGCGCGACGAGCAGCTTGCTTCGCGTGTGTGCGAAAATGCCCCAAGAAGTGGATTTCGGAACCTGCCCATAATTAGGTTTTCTCTAATTTAAATTACAATTTCCGGTAAGATCTGACATGCGCTATTTCTGACCAATTTACCCAAGAATAGTGGTATACTCTGGTTTGTCTTTCGGCGAAATTCGGCAGAATTCACATGCTAAAAAGTTCTGGACCAAAATACACGTCGAAGCGCCAATGTGAAGAAATAGAGGGCGCTAACAAAACTGGACATATGGAGGGTTTAAACCGCACATATAAATTAATTAAACTGTGTAGAGGATAAAGGCAACTAGTAAAACAAGTCTCTATTAAGTAATATTTATTGACATGCGGATCTCTTGGTTGAGGTTCGTATTTAATTCATTCGGGAGAGTTTTGTCTGTTTAGCTCGACATTTTTAGGAGAAAAGTGTGGGCTATTGCGCCGTGAGATGTCAAATCTATTTCTTGTTAGCGATGGTGCTGCCAACGCGGCTGGCATAGACAGGTGCTGTGCCGCAACATCATAACTGCCACAAAAATGATCGGATTTGCAAAAATCAAAACTAATTTTCTACCTAAAGTGACGTTGTAGTTATAAACTGCCGAGGAGGATTTTAAAAAAATGAAATTTATGGTACCTCAAAGTCCAAGATCTGATTTTCGACAAAGATTTTCGTGTTTAATTTGTTTATAAAAAGTTTTTTTGAATAAATTATTTAAAAAAATGGAACGGCAATTTGTAGAGAGAATAATTAAAAAGGTTTAAAAATATTAGGTTAAACAACTTTTTAAAATTGACTGAAAACAACTTTTTAAAATTCTGAAATATTAGTAAACTATAGAAAGGAAAATTCTATCAAAGTAAAAAATTTTTGGAAGTTTAAGCGGCATGTAACGCCTTCAGTTTAAAACTTAACTCTAACCCAACTCCAAAATGTGAAGTATTTATTTTACTTTTAGTATATCTGCTTTGAAAGGAAATGCTTCCATTAGTAACATATCGATCCTTTTCGCAGGCCGACAATTTTTATTGCACCAGTTAAAGGAATAAAATGTCTACTCATGTTGAATCAATATTTATAACCGTAGATTTCCATCCTTAAGGAGTATCGCTATTTCATAGCTATTCTGACTGCGCTCAATTTTTGCTCATGAGAAAGTAGTACATATTCGTGGTCCCATAGACGAATGCAGGCCTCTTGCGTCACAAAACAATTAAATCTTCCACTTGTTACTTTCAATTATACAAAACCGGGGAGAGCATGATTTCCATGGCTCTTAGAGAGAAAACGCACTCCAATAGATTTTGTGAAACAGAGAAAATAAGCTAAAATTAAGAATACAAAGTGTTTTTATTGTTTTACTAGGTGGTCTATAAGTCCTCATAGAAGGCTTTCTTCATTGATTAACAGGAAATAAAAACAATTATTTTAAGCTGCCTTAATATATTTAATTGTTTTGACAAATTTCGTCCAAATCTCCATTAAACACAAATTCATCTATCTAAAATTCAAGATGACTAAGGTGTCTTTGCTTAAATTCCATTGTTCTGTAAGTGTCGTACTTCACTTCGCTAAAAATACATTTAGTTGCTATTACAAAAAAGGCCGTCATAAAGTCTTTCAGTGAATAAATATTAATAATTAGGGATATACATACATACACCTTGGGATTGAATGATGTCTACAAAAAACATGCGTTTAGAAACCGTTATGAAACTGCTGAAGGTGTGAATTTCTATAGCGGATATATACGGCGATGTGATTCTACCCTGTTCTGCATTTTTAGAGATGACCGAGTGCAAAAATGGTGGCTAACACAGATTTTCATTTTCAGTGCTTAAGAACAGAATTATGTCTCAACGTTGTTGAATTCATAAATAAAAATTTATAAGTTTATAAAAAGCTTAAACTAAAGGTTGAATGTTCGGTGGGAAGTTATTAACTGTTCTTCGCTTATTCGTAGGCCCACACTTTGCTAAAGTATAAAACATGGTTGAAGTATTTCGTTTTGTAAACATCATTCATCATCAGTTTAGAAGGAAACACTAGTCAATGAAGGGAGTGCCCAACAGTCCACCCTGTGCAAGCGGAAGTCACTATCCCAATAATCCTACAAGTACTTTATTAATTCTACACATTGAAATTGGGCGAGAGTGAATTGTATTTTCCATAGTAGGGCTACTCTCATAAAAGATTTTCACAGATTTTTTTAGAAAAATATATACCTCTAAAAACACGCGTGTACAAGATACAAATCACTCATCGTCGTTTATAAATGCATATAATCCAGCTTTAGGTTTTCAGTTTAACCAATAAGTTGCGCATCTTGCGCAAACAATTCGATCTTCGCCTTAATGTCCATATGAATATGATCATTCAGACGGCTCTACACACTCTGCGCCATATTTACTTTCCGAATACTAGAGTTCCAAAAATTTCCTCTTCCCTTTTTTCGAAATATTCTTGAGTCTCATGAATGTGTTACCCAAAATTACCGCGTTTAAATAATTTAGCGGAACTCATCTTACAAAATACTAAGTAATATGTTACTGCAGTACTTTTTGTAATTGTTTCTTTATGTAATTGATTAACTTCGTAGACCTGTTTTCTTAATAGACATGGATGTACTTAACGCTAAGTAACATATGTAACATTATTAAATTCACATACTCGCTAACAATTCTACTATTACGTGAATGATTATTTTGGTGCAAAAGACATTGAATTTACGTCGGGTGCTCGAATATTTTATGCTTTGGAGATGTACGCATATACGAGTAGTATATTCAGTGCTTTATAAAATTGTACAAGCCGATCCATGCATCACTTCACTTATGAACATTGGAGTCCCCGCACCAAGCCCGCCATCTGTTTTCTGATGCTCGTTCTGTAATTAGTATTTTATGAGACATTGTGTTTTATATGTTAATTATAGAAATAAGTATAGACATTATGCTTTTGCTATGTTGATCTTTATTAAGTGTATTCCACATTTGCTTAATATAGGGATATTACGTAAGGTATCATAAGAGTGAAAAAATGAACCTTAATTTAAAGTATGTTTTCATTCCTAAATTAAAGTATCTTTTCAAAATTCTAAAGTTGGAATTTTTGCACGCCGACTTGTAATTTTCAAGTTCAAAAGTCGACGTAGCCTTGAGCGACAGCCTTACAGTTCTATAGTTTTTTCGTCTTATTTGTTATTTCACTCATTGAGAACACAATTTTCGGGTTTTACTTTTTTTTTTTTTTGTAGTTTGCAATTTTAAGGTAGCCACTTATAGACCTAGCACATTGTGAAATGTGTAGCTACTGCGAGTTCTTTGCTGAAGTTGCCAAAAGTACAATACCTATGGTGTCTTATGAAATATTAAATGGGTAAACTTTCTATCCCAAGAGATGCAAAGGTGTGAGATGAAGTGCAAAACGTACAACTTACCTCATCGAATTCGCAGTCGAAGTAATGACTTTGGCATTCCATGCAGCGGCACTGCTCCGACATCTTGCATGTGATGCCCCATTGCTTGGCCACAGCCTTGTAGATCTCCTTGGATGACTTATTGCTAATTATCTCGGAGGTGGTGGCGATTTCTGGCTGATAGATATGGGTCTGACCTTGGTGGGAGTCCCAGTCCTCGTCGGAACAGTTGCCATTCTCTCCCGCGGACTGGCAATTCTGTGTATCTTCGTACAGATGTGAGGCCTCCTGTGGCTGATCCCCAATGTCGCACTGGTGATGAAGTTCACTCCCTATAGAAAGAAAGAACGCCGTGAGTGGAGTTGAAATTCAATCAGCTGCAGTCGGTCGGTATGAAATAGTTTTAAGTATCAAGAAAAACTCGCAGCAGGACAGTTGACAGTGAATAATAATGTTCGGAAAATCCCTACCATTAACAGCGTCCTCCTCGTCCGGTGATACCAGCAGTGGGTCACATGAACCCGTGCATTCCATTATGTTTTCCGGACATGTGGATGCTCCTGAACCCTTCTCGGGTGGCGCCTGACGCTGGGGGGTATCTATCGATTTTCGTCGAGTGGAACCCTCCCGGCCGCTCATGATGGTGCAGTCCGGGTCGGTACAAGTGTTCGATAAATTTTCGATTGATGTGTTCACCGAGGAGTCCTGGATGTGACTCATGCCGCAGTCGGGGCTTTCGGCACCGCCCTCTTCAGCAGTAGTAAGATTGTCGTTGTTGAAATTCGTGAGTCTATTCTGTATGCAAAAGATTTAGAAGATAAGCCCGAGCCAGATGTGATCCTCAAGAAGGAAAGTCAATTTGTGTCTTACTTCTTCCAAGTACTCCTCATAGGATGGAGGTGGGCTCTCCGGGACTATGTTGTTGTTGTTAACGCTGTGCGCTGCTACTACTGGATTTAAATATCCTGGAAAGGTAAAGGGACCTTAGTTTGCGGTAACTCATTAAGATGTAATCCTGTACGAGAACGAGCTCCTTTCGTCCCAGCGGGCCAAAACTTCTCTGTGAGTTGTATAAAAATTGTTGGAAGTTTCTTTTCTCATTTTGCAGTTTTTTTGAAAAATGCAATTTTAAAAATAATTACAATCGTGAGACGGTCCCCTGGGTCGTATAAAGAAGTTTTGTAAACTTTTAAATATGCACACTTTTTCTCAAAACAATGAATGGCAGAGTAGCATTTTGGTTTCTTAAGTTTGTCGGGTACGCTGTGAAGAGGTCTGAGACCTTATTTCTTCAAATTCAGTCGGTTTGAAATATATTGAACAATATTTGACTTTTGTAAATTATTTTTATCAGGAATTAAAATTAATTTTTGAAAGGATTTTTCATAAAATTATTGTACAGAGGAGTAACTTTATTAAGAATTTGTATTTGCTTTGAGAAAAGCATATAGAGAACAAAGATATTTTACTGTTTAACTAAATTTTGAGAAGAATCATATTGGAGGAAGATTTTGATATCCGGATTTGAAATCTACAGAAATCATACATTTTTCCAAATGTAAAATTTTTGATGACTAGTGTCCTTAAACTAATTAATAAGTCTATAATGTTGAATTCTAAAAAGTAGTTTCTGGCTCAGGATTATATTTACAAAACTTTTAAGACCAATTGATTTTCAGTTGTTGTCTAACCGAACTTTAAATAATTTATTTATTTTAAAACTAACATTTAGTATGAAGTACTGAGGTGATTTGATTGAGTAAATTTACAATCTAAAACGACCGTTAACAGCAAACTTGCTTCTACTTAATGTGGAATATCCTTTTGTGTTCCCCTTAAAAAATTAGAAAATTTTTAATTAAAGTTGCGGTAAGATCAGGTCAACTTCAGTTTGTTATTTCTTTTATCAGTGCACGGAAATGTTGATTGTTTAATTATGGACAGGACTCTCTGTTAATTCAGCAAAATAATATTTGGTTGTAAGTTCAAAGGTTGAAATATTAATTTGTCATTCGCAACTCCAAATTAATTACTTAATGTTTTTGATTTTATTTTCGCGCTGCAGAATTCATTATTCGCTTTGAATAATTCATAAGTTCAGTGGCTGGGCAGACTTTCAGCAATTTAATTTAAAAAATAAACTCGTTTCGCCGATACATGATTTATGGTATGTTTGATAACGCATACTTTGTACAAATAAAGGAGAAATTAACATTTTTATGGGCATTCGTGTGCACTTCATTCCATTATTTTGTTTTTTTGTCCATCTGAATGAAAGTGCTAATTTATGCTTTACAGTTAATACGAGTAATGGCCATAAATTGTTCTTAACTTTTAAAGACATTATTTAAATTGGTTGATATATTTTTACTTATAAAGCTGGTAATTCGCAGCTATGTACAGATTTATAAAATAATGTTAGATGTGGAAGCTTACCTATGGGCTCACCATTCGAATTGTTAGGTAGAAGTGATCGTCTGTCGTTCCCTATTGAAACCAAACTGGTGCAGTCCGCTGAGTCGATTGTAGAATTGCTTGCACCAATTCCAATGTTGCTGTTATTAAGTAGAGCCTGATTCGCTTGGGGGTCTACATCTACTTCTTGGGATGCGCTTCTGGAACTGCCCATACGAAACTTCAATTTAAAGGGAGCCATTGTGTCTTTGGTTATATCATAGAAAACACAACATTTACAAGCACATTGTTCTAAGTAATATTTTTTTTGAAAAACACTTTTAGTTTATTGTAAATTTAAACCAATTTTACTTTTTGGTTAATTTCTTTTTTTATGTCTTTTAGATCAAGTCCGACTCTGAAAAAATATCTAAAGAAAAAAGTTTCTATAGATCTTATATCACCTAGAAAATAAAAAAGAAAATATGAATGTGAAAAATGATTTAAGTCATGGCATTGCTATAGGTATGCTTTGTAATTGTTTTATATTGTAAAGCCAAAAACTAACAACTGTCTTATTAAAATCTAAGTTATGCACAATGATATAAAAGTAGCATACAGATATATGAATTTAGTTGCCGCAAGTTTAATGCTAAGTCGGATAAAAATAAGTGCGGATAAGTGATGATTATTACATACCAAGTGTTAATGCCTAATTGTATCATGCCTACAATTTCCTTCTATTAATTTAAACCTAGTGTGTAGTGCTCGGGAACTAAGAATTAATAGCAGGGGGGTTGTTTTGTCTATAATTTATATTAAAGCTGTAAACTGTTTTTCATATTTTTAAATGTCTTAAATTTCACATGTGGGACATGTGATCTCACCATTACTTTGAGTAGAGCAGTTTTAAAAGTCTTTTGGTAACTGTAGAGTTCAATTATAACTTTTTTACCGACCATTTTGGTATGTCATATGCTGGCTGCGTTCCTTAGAGTTCTACTTACCTATACCCGCCTAGAGTAAACTACTTTCGAAGTGCAATATTTCGCATTTTTACAGCCGACATTGGGGTACAAACTCCCAAGCACTGCATGTATCAGCCGAAAAAACTTGTATATGAAGCCTTCGGGAAATAAAGCCAAGAGTCTGCAATTATTTCTAAAGAAAACTTCCTCATTACCATAAAAGAGATTAAGGGAACAGTAAGAGCTGCGCCAGTGACATCCGAGCTAGAAAAGCGGGCAAGAACGACGATGCGATTAAGTACACGCCACGCTCGCGTACCATTTAATAGACAACGGAGTTAGAAATGGAAGGATTAAATGAATCCTCTGGAGAAGATACAAAGCTTCGACGAATAGCGAAGGGGCGTCGTGAAGCAGACTGGGGCTTATCTTGCTAGATAAAAACGGGGCGTTATCTAGGTCGCCGCTTGTCTTCGTTATCAATAGGATTTAAAACGACGGAAGGAAACGAAACAATTTCCCTCCGGCAATTATGTGAATATAATGGCGTCACACGACGCTCGAACGGCTTTAAGTTTTAAGTAAATAAACCGTCTTGCGAACCTTGGTAGCAAGGATCTCTTGTTAACCGTGAAGCTAATCAACACCCACGTAGCAGCCTTTAAACTAAAAATACTTAGGGTTTTGTCCCGTTTGACTAGATATTCTTATTCATATTGGGTTGCCTTTTTATGTCCCTTCGAAGGTTTGTCCATGACAAAACAAACGAGCTTAATTTTATTATAGTGTTTTTTTTGTTTAACTATTTGCGTGACCCCGAGCATTTAAGCGACACCAAACAGATATTCTGGCGGAGACTGATTAAATGAATTCCACGTTAGAATGTATTGATTCAGACGCTTATGTCATGCGAAGCCATTTTGTCCTCAGAGGCCTATGTACACCCTACTTTTTGTTCTCATGCGATACAATACGAGCAGGATAGGAATTTTATATGAGACAATTTTAAGACCATACTTCTAGATTTATTGGAGACTGATTGGTTGTGGGAAATAATATGAGTGATATGAGAGTGACGTTATGGTAGTAGATATGCTTGCAGCATTGTATTTGAAAGCAGATTTAACTTTAAGTAAACTAAGCGTTCGCAAAAAACACCTTTAGTAAATGTGCATATTTATACTATGTATTACATAGATGGTTTGAACTTCTTCCCGAGTACTCTTTTCTTATGCTACAGGGTGTTTAAGGTCAGAATTGATAGTGGGGTGCTGATTTGAGATTTTCATGCATACTATTTCATACACAATTAAATTTTCCAGCTGTTGTCGATCGTAAATAAAGTAAAATCGAATACTACAGGTGCTGCTATATGACCCTTAAACTGGGTAAGTGATGGAAAATATTTTAAAATTCCGTTCCCTCCGAACTGTGACTCGCACCTGCATTAACCAGGCAATGCGGTGAAAAGCAATAGGAATATCCCAAATTGTTCACTGACTCCTACTAAAAATCGTCAAATTATTATTCGTTTGTGATAGGCTTCATAAAAGGAAAAAGGCCCATAAATTGGACAGCAGCTGACACCACCACGATATTATGCAAAACACTCGAGGGCCTAACGTCCGCCCTATTAATATTCTTTCGATAAAATTTAATATCAACGATGAGATTTAAGGTACAATCAGCACCATACTTTTGGTTTGAATGGTGGATAAATCTGTTCCACAGGACCCAGAGCAGCGCGCCTGATAAGCGTTGGGTGGGCCTCCATTAGACGACGATCAGCATTCGACCAATAAAAAGGTGATTTATACTTAATGTGCATCGTGTAGCGCCTTTTCAGTGAACCTGGAGCACCAGCGGGTACCCTAATTACATAAATCCCCTTTGTGCTCCTGGGCATGATGGATAAGGGGCCTTCATCACAATTGCCAACAAAGGGCCAACAATCGATAGATTCTTTTTGCCATTAGTCTTCTTTTCATCTCGAGCAATTTTTTTCCAATTCTTGGGAATTTCAACTCACACAAAGAAAATGCGTGGAGCGTTCCTATCTTTTATCGCTATTCATCTTTTATTAAGTAGGTACTGTGAGTGGACCTGGTATTTGTTGACTGCGAAAAGGATGGCGGCGACGTGGATACAAAAAAATGCCAGGAGCTCTTGGTATGGATACTGGGAGCCCAATGGCACCCAACAGCGCCCAGCTTAATCTCACTCTGCATCTTGCGAATAATGGCGGAGGTACAAAAAGCGCACTAATGAAAGTTTTAATAAAATTTTCCTATCGCTGTGCCAAATCATCTGATAGAATTCAAGAGATATCCGCCTCGAAGCAATTAAGGAAAATTTTTAGATCTTCAGAAATCCTACTTGAACTGAAGTCGGGCAGAAGAATGCCATTTCCTCCTTCCCGTGGCTATCCTGTCTTCCAGACTTCTGCATGTAAGGAAGCAAATCAGGTAAATTAAATATAAAAACTGTGTCTGCCACACTGTAGAATTGCATGAAAAATTCACTTTTCACAGACAACTTGAAAATTGCAGATATGACCTAGGTATTTGATATTTGATTTCTATCAAAGGTAGACAGAAATTCGTAAACACCTTTCTATGTGAACACCACTGTCCAGTACTCACTTGAAGGGAGGAAGTTCTGTATAGATTCATGGAGATTATTAAGTATAATTCCAACGTAATAATTTTTTGTGTTTTTTGTTATTACATTAGAAATTTGGAGTCTGAAAGTGATGTCCGACATATTTTACTTCTTGCGGTTAATTTTTTCAATTTTTTTTTCGGTCTGGATAGTTGAAATACGAATTCGAAAAAGTTTTTAAATTTAGAAATCTAGCTCTAATTTTTTTTTTTATAAATCGTCACACAAAGATGTACACTTTTATAGAGATTACATCTTCGGTCAAAATTAAATAGCTCTTAATACGTATTATAAAAAGTTGAAGAGAATGTTAGTGAGAATGGCTACGGAACCTTATCATGTACCTCATACCTCTATAAGTTTTTTAAAACACGCTCTTGGCCGGTTTTTTAAGTTATATATCCAAAAATAAAAGTGCACCAAGGCGCGAGTTTCTTGCGACCTTTTAATTTTCTCAAATACTAAATTTGTAGCCATTCCTCATTGTTAGCATTTTCGTGCAAAATCATACGTGTGGGAACATTTTGGGTTCGAAATTCATAGGAAAAATCGTGTACAAATTATATAGCAATTTTCTAAGATCAAATTTATGTACATATATATTTGTGTAACCTTATTTTAATCCTCCTTCGTACACATACTGTATGTGACACGCTTTACCCTTATGTATTTGATACGTTTTAAATTTAGTACCTTCCTAAGGCACGCTGAGAATGGCTTTAATTCGTGCGACACCCTTCAAAATCTGGGAATTGGGCGAATAGCTTAGTCATGGTCTCTAGGCCATTTCAGATGCGAGAGCGACACTAAGCACACTCCGAGAATCAGATTAGAGTCTTTAAGGGTGCTTAATATTCGTCAGGTTTGTCAGATGTGACTTCGACCCAATAACTTCCATTAAGGCAATCTGATGCGAGCCTAAGTGCACCTTAGCCGTCGCCACAATGATATTTACGACATCAGTGCATGGGACCGGGGGATTGGAGTCTTAAACAGTTCCACACCGCTCCTTATTCGATGCAACCGGTTTGCTGTCGAGGCGGTCGTCGTAAGAACAAGTTCAATGTCGCGCGAATAAAACAATGATGGCCAGGTGCGAATTGATAAAAGTGGTTTCCTTATGGCGAGCAGTTGAACTTGAGAAGGACCGATTTCGCGACAATGGGTAACTGTGAAAACACATAAACAAGGAAAATGATGCGCTTGTCGCTTCTTGCACCCAAGAGGAAGTAAAAAAGTTTAAAACCAGTAAACCAGTTTTCCGGTGTTCTTCCAGTGGCAAGGATTTTGTATAAAAGGCCATTTTAGACGTAAGGCAGGTCAGTAGTGAGCTCACTTTTATCATTGCAACAAAAATCAAAATGTTAAAATTGGTACTGTTCTCTTATTTTTTCGTTTTCAAATTCACTTTGTGGCTTTATTTAAAATATTTTTTACAGATTGTATTCTTCTTTGCCCTGATTGCCGCTGTAGTCGCCTATCCTGGTGGACTTGTTGGAGCACCTTTGATTGCTAGATCCTACTATGATGCTCCGCTTGTGAGGACTGTCTATCCATCGCCAATTGTTAAGACCTATGCTGCTCCGATCGTTAAGACCTACGGGGCTACGCCAATCATTTCAGCTCCACTTTACACAAAACTGCGAGCTTGGTAAAGGTTTGTTAAAATTCTGTTGGACATGACTCACAATAAATACGCATGTTAAATAAACAGATGATTTTCGTTTAATTTTTAATTTTGGCACTGTCTTATTTATGTCTAATGCAAAATTTCACACTTGACCCGACTTTCATAGGTTGTGCCGGTTAAAAATTATGTGCAAAATGTATTAGAGAAGCCGTATGAAAATAAAAAAGGAAAGGTAAATATAAATGAGTCCAAAGGTATTCAAATAGAAAACTAGGAGAGAAATTAGACCACTTTTACCTACCTACACTTGTACCTTTAACTCATTCGCAGCCGGTATTTCTTGTTTGTCCTGGGGGTTTCAGAACAGTAGATATACGAAAATAACTTTTTTTGTAAACGATTTCAGTTCAAAAATGAAATCATTTAAAAAGTTTATTGCATGCCATTGCATTTTTAAAGAAAATTATTATAAGTAATTTATATTGAATTCATATTTAGCAAAAATCATTTTTGGTTGGACTTCTGTTGCCTATATACACAAATATTTAAATTAACAGTTTTAGGGTTCTTAGGGTTCTCACTGAATTTGAACCCCATATTCTCTGAATCGATCAGTTATGCCAGGATCTGCTTGAGCCATATAAGCAAACACAGTAACTAGCTTTAAAATGTAGACTATTGATGTTATTGAAATGTGAAGATTAAATCACATTTATAATTAATACTACATTATTAATTTCTTAATGTTATGTGCTTGCTTTAGTTACAGGCTGCTTAGTGTTTTATATAACCAGCAATTAAACAAAATGGAAAATGTAACATTTGAATAAGGTGTTTTGTTTTTTCCCGAAGCATTCAAATGTACTCTTTCAACAAAAGCCTTAGAATTCGTAAAACGTGGAATGCGGTGCACCTATTAGTGGTGCAATACCCTTAATGTGACAAAAATTTGAGAGGAAAACTAAACCGTAGTTCCTATGCAAAGCTAAATTTTGCTCCCATGGTAGTTTCGTGCATTCCAATATCGTCAATAACTTTTGTTTTTATTTTGGTGTTCATTTCACACATTAAAAAATTCTTTCGTATGTCATTTTCCCAGGACACATGCTAGATGATGTTGTCATTTGCTTTTTTTAAACCATTACGAAACCGATGCACTTCGCTGCTGTTTTAACGCGTTGAAAGCAACAAGAGCTAAAAATGAGGGATGATCCCACAGCGCCTGGGAGAGTTTCTGAATTAATCTGGCGGAGTGGACGAGCGAAACAAAAAGGGTGTGATATCTGAGTGCACGGAATGCTAGCATAAAATAGAGTAGCACTGATCTATAGCGCAACACTGGCATTGAGGGCGGATGATGCACACAGTCTCAAAAAGGGTACTTACCTTCTCTGATCCCTTGTTGGGGTGTGGGCTTTCTCTAGAAAGGTCTAAAAATTTCAGCGTAAGAGCTCCTTCTCACTTTTCGTTAGTTAAAAGGCTCTTAGTTCTGAGAAATTAATCACTGACTTCGCATTTAAATGGCTTTTGACTCTGGCTTCAAGCTTGTCGCGCCCAGGGATGAAAATTCCTTTCGAGGGCAGCTCAGCGAAAGGAAATGATGAACAATGACAAAAATTGTAATTGTGAAAAGCTCGGTAAACAGTTTGCTGTATTGCCCCAAATAAAGTTTGGAGGTGCCCAGCTGATTCGCGGAAAATGATCCTGCACCCCAAACACGGCACTTGGCTAGGGGAATTCGCCTTAAACTCGCGGAAATTGCGGTTACGCTTCAGTTAAAAACACGTTTTCTCTAATTACACAGATTTTTTCACGGGAAAAGTCGGCACCATTTTACATTTTCACTGCTTTTCCACTGCTGCATGTTGTTCGTATCAACCATGAAAAGCTTTCCCTTTGGGGTTGACGACAAAGGGGATGAAAATGGAATTGCCAGGAGTGTTGTAGTCTTCCAGGATTCATAAGAGTTCATAAGGACGAATGAATGCGGTCAACCCAAAAGTCTATACAAATGTTTGAGTTCTTTAGTTTATGAATACAGTAGATATTATATTATATGAACGCTCTATAGAATGTCTGAATTACTAAAATTTTCTGAAATTTGTACGCAAATAATGCCTTTTTAAGATTGTCGTTACCGTGAATTTCATATCTGTTATTATAATTTATTTTGGGATTTAAAACAACGACCTTCATGAATCTTATGAAATTTTGTGAAGTAAAAGGAACTGCTTTGGGTCACACCCTTAAGAGGCTACCCTACGAATGGCGTGTGATACCTGTCCTTAAGTGAAATCAAAAGACGTAACAAACACTACGTCACCCACTCTAATGGAGAAATTGACCCTAGCAAATTATTTCTGGGAATGTTTTTGTCAATTATACATGTAAGAGCAGAGAGTTTTCTCAATTGTCGTTACAAAATCTAAATTAATTTAATGTCTTTCAACTTAAGTTAAATATTTTGAGACTGCTGAATAGTAATATTAAATTGCTTTCGAGACGAATCTGCAAAATTGTCTCGAATAGGATAATTAGTGCCTGATGTCGAAAGAAAGTTGCTTTTTTTGAAATTGGAAATAGAATAAACATACACACCTGAAGGAAATCTGTGGTACAGTATGAAAACTAATACTTTTAAACATATTTATAACTTGGGTTCTATATTTATTTGATGTTGTTGAAGCGAAAGTTAAGATTGTTATCCCTATCCATATTTCGTTTAGATCTATGCCTTTTATTTATCTGCCTGCGCGGTCATCTGGCAACTCTTTTTTAGAATCACCTGATCCTTAGAAAGCCCGATTTCGATTGTTGGGTAGGTAGAAAGCTATGGAAGCTTGAAATCCCTGCATTTTCTTGTCTTGAGTAATTTTTGTTGCCTACGAGGGTATGTGTGGCCACAATGCACGGAGAGGTCGAGCGTTGCTCACAGAAGCAGAATTGATTGACCACGAGGCTACCCACTTTCACCACTTGGTCTTGGCCACGGGTCCTGCGCACTGGGTCCGCTTGGAGGACCGATAATCTAATTTGGCTTTTTGCACTTGCTAGCACCAAAAGAAGGAGCAAAACAAAGTTTTGAACGCTCCTGAGGACCTTTTCAGTTTGTTCAGTGGCTTTTGCACTTTTCCTTTTCATCGCCTTTCATTCGGAGAAGGATTCCCTGAACTGAAAAGGAATCAAAGCACAGATCCGGGATCAACTCCTGCTGGGTATTTTTGCCTTGAATAGACGAATGATGAGAGGTGCTCTTGATCATCTGTCGCCACTGTGTTCACCATAGCACCGTGCAATGGCTCCCCGGATGTGCCTTTTTTCTGTGCCAAGGTATGCATACTAATTAGAAGAAACGAATTCATTCCATTGTGTGTGTCGCCGGTGACGGGGCAGCGCGCGGCGGCGGTGGCGGCAAAGGGTTTGCTTCGAAATCGTTCAGGAGGTGGGTGATTCTTTCACTAGCGAGCGGCTTTACTTTTCTGTTTTGTTTGCTTTGAATGGTGTTTTCTATTATTCATTTCTGTTATTAGTCGCGTTGCTCGAGCGGAGAAAGAAGACTATTTCAAGGAGCAGACTTTCTTATAGACTATTTGTGTGACCATGATTGCATCGTGGTGTACTACTTATATGCTTGTTTTTCCACACAGCCTTGAAAAGATCAAGGGGCGTGGTTCACTGAATTGGAAGGAATAATTTTATTGCTCTGAGGAAATGAAAACTAAATAACAGTTGACATTCGATGTAGGTTTAATTATGACTGAAATCTTAGAATGAAATTTTACTTATTTATATGAGATTGGGGAAAATTTTGTAAGATTTGAGAACAAAGTCGGTGAAAACTCGACTTTTACTAAGTATTCCACACTTTCGGATTTTAGCCAAATGCACTTACAGTTTTCTTTCAATTGGAAGTCTAAAGAGATGTCTTTCAAAATCAAAAGTTGCAAGAGTTATTTTCCAATATCGTATAAAAATACACTGTTTTAGAATTGAAACAACTACTAGAGAACTATTGAATCTCCAGATTTTGTTTACTAGGTCACAGTTCAGTATAACTTTCCAAAATAACACTTAAACTTATTTAAGTATGATTTTTTCCATAGATTTCAAAGTCGGAAATAAAAATGCTCCAACACCTCTTTGAGTAAAATAAGTTTGAAAAAGTGGTTTTATAATAATTTTGAAAATGTGGATGAAATCTTTTATAGCATAAGAACAGATTTTATAAATAGTCGAATCTTAAGCTATAAATAAGTTTTGTCTTTTGCAAATTTTATGTTATCAGTACATTAAGTATAGAAGTATAGGAAACGATTCTAAATTTCGTACTTCAAAAACCTCTCAAGTTTGTATAGTGATTCAGAGAAGTTACTCTAATATATGCATACTTTGAAAATAATCATTAAAAAGCTGCAATTTCTTATTTAAATAATAAGGTAATAAAGTGGATATATGGTACCACGAATTTTAGATTACAATTTTCTTTTGATTACAAAATCCAAGCAAGTACATAGTGGCTTTAATTCAAAAGCCATGTATTGATGTGGTAGCACCAGAATTTCTTTCAATTTAACTGTTTCGCGTTTTAGCATTTCTCATCGTTTCCGGCCTTTCAGGGAAAACCTCCAAAATTTAGAAAAGGAAAAAAGAACGAAACCCATATTGCAATTGCTCTGAAAAGTCTTCAGAGTCGAAAAAGGTCCCGCACCGTACATATGTAGTTCTATTCCACACATATGACCACCAAAACCCTCTCCAAAGAGCAACCACAAAAGCTTTGAAATTGAATGGAAATTTATTTTCGCACTGCAATTTTCTCATTTTCTCGCCCCCAATTTCGACATTCCGCTGGTTCCTTCGTCACACGAACCACAGTGAAATTTAACGAGATGGTTACGAACGTCTGAAGGAAATTATTTCGCACGAGATAAATTCATGTTTTCTTTCGGCAGATTTGGCGATGGAAACGGAGGTGTTGCCTGTGTCTGTCTGTTTTGCTGGAGTGACGACAACGGTCAAGGCAAGCTCGTCTTATTAGAGGGTGTTGCTTTTATAAATGAACGCGATTTTGTTTATACTGGCATTCAATAATCTCAGGCGATTGATTAGACCAATTGAAATTGGATTTGATTCTAATCGCGACAGATGACTGAGGTATAGACGCCTTGGGATTGACTTCTAACGCTTCAATTGACTCCAAGTGAAATCGATTCTGAAAGTCTATGCACAATGATAATGTTTTTATGGCATACTGTGCTAAATGGACGAAAAGTTCCAATGAGATGAAGCGAATAGCAAAGAATTTTCATCATTTCCATCGCCTTGAAAAGTTTACGTCCCAAAAGGATAGACGTGAAAGTTACAAGGCTAGGCTATAAAAGCTGCAGGTGGAGCGCCATTCTGGTAATGGATTTCTGTTTCCACAGCACTCCTACTCGGTGGAACAATAGCGAAAGTCATCTTTTCGTTCTTGGCCAGGAGCATCAAAACAAATTGCAAGTTAAGGCGAAGCTCAACAAATTCGCTCTTTGCGCCAGAGCAGAAGACAAAACGAAAGGACGTTTTAGAAAGTTACTTCAACTTTCTAACGTGGAAATTTCAGGCGAACACTACTGTATTCAATTTTGCCCTCGATTACAGATCAAATTAGATGAGAGAGGATTTGAAAGCTTTTCTGTTCCTTGGGAAGAAATTCCCAACCATGGACTGTCGTTCCCTCCTTTTGGAAGTAACGAGAAAGCCAATAATGTTCACTTTTGATGCCATAATTTTAATAAAAGTGTTAAAACCTTCGAATGAAATCGGAAAAGGAATTACTTCGGTTCTCATTTCCACACAAGAATTTTGTAAATTTTTCTTCCGTCGTCAGAAAGTTTTACAATGTTTTGGATACAACTTGCTTTTCAACCTCTGCCATTGTTTTCCACTGAAGCTTTATGCAATTTTCAACACATTGGATACTAGTGAGAAATTAGCAGAATTATATAATAAAGCAGATGAGACATACGTTTTGTTTCCAGAACACCACTGAATCCTACTTCTATTAAAATGGTTTCATTAGATTACAGAAAAATATACACAGCTAAAATAATTTATATATTATGGAAATTATACTGTTTATAGTGAATCGATTTTGCTCTATACCTTCATTATAAATTTGGTATTCAGTACATGCCGACACTAGGACTGAAGCAGATGTAATTTTACAGATTGGGATAGGGACGAGGACAGTATAGAAATTAAACTTGAGGTTGTGAATGAGAACGAGGATATAATGGAAATTACATTTGAGAAGGCGAATGCATGCAAGAACATGACAAACAAACTACTAGCATTCACAAAATCTCGGTGCCTCTCATGTTCAGGACATCACTAGAGTAGAAGTACTGTTAAATTATCTCCCGAATGTTTTCCATTAGTCCGTGCGGCAGATATAAAAGAGATAACATCCCTAGCCTCCAAAATTTATTTCAGTGGACAATGCCTATGAAGTCTTTGTTCAACAGGTCTTCAGCGTGTAGCAGAGGGTTTAGCCATCGTCTGTGGACTCTGCCCTTCAGAAATTTCAGGTTGCCAATACCTACTATTTATATGCTCATTTAATGGCCAGTAGGATCCTACAAACCCACAGAAAATACAATAAACATATCTGCTGCACGCGAAAATACAAATGCAGCGTTCGCTCTATAAATCAGGCTGTCGAGCTTGTTCCATTTCCCTGAAGGAAGTAGTGAGATATACCGGGCAGCAGAGACATTTCATGCATCTTGATAAATCCAACTACCTCCCTGGGAAACACCATCGAGTATGAGCCCGGCTAAGTGAGGATTGCGATATACGGCCCTTTCTTTTCTCTTCTGTTCCACTCAAAAGCATTTGTAATAATTTCCCTCACAAAATGCGGGGCCCAACGAGATGATTCATTTGAGCGCGAGTCCTCGTTACGCTTGGGGCTATGGTTTACTAAGGAGGTACAGGTTCTTCGGGACAACTTCGGAAGATTCATTTGTTCTGAAAAACTCTGCAGCGAATGTTTGCAGGGTCCTGGCTAGCACAGACTTATCCCGACGTTCACTCCCTTTCGGTGTTACGTAAATGCATAAAATTTTTTTGGGGACTACCGAAATAAGAGCAACCGCTGAGGATCAGGAGTTAGAAGGTTCTGTCCTTGATAAATTTTAGGGATTAAGCTTGGCGTACGACTACAAATCTCGGAGCTCTAAATGTGAGCACCCAAACAATCATTCGAGGCGTTTAATTTAAGGCCACATCCCGGCAGCCTAATCGGGGTCCAAAGTGCTTTTGGGAATTGATTTAGGCTAATTTAAGGCCTGGATCAGGAATGGGCTCAAAAGTTGTGTCCTTAGTGCGACATATGGCGGTGGTGGAACCTGTAAAGTGCTGGGACACAGATGCTAAGAACTGTCGATAAACGAGTGCGATGGAGGCAATTATTTGTGGTGCGGGACTTACGACAAGCTTTGAGGGTTTGTGGGTCCATGCACTTGTTTAAGTGCGTGTGGTTTTATGGGAATTCAAATATCTTATGTGGGTGGGGGAGGGTCGATCATGATACATTTTTCATCGACAATTGTCAGGTTTAGCTGTGGAATGAAACTACTTTTCGTCTGGTCCTCCAAGTCCTCGAGGTACGAGAAACATCGGCTACCAGTGGCGGGGTGCTAGGAGGGCTTACGCTTACAGCCCTATTTGTTTTGTTCCTGCAAGTGTGTCGTCTGCGATTACTGGGATATCGAACATCTTGATAAACGACCAGCTCTCCTGTTTCTGACAAGGGAATTTGCATATCCCCGTTGCTGAGTGGAATTCAGCAGAGGACCTTAAATCTTTCTAACTTCCGATGGACCAGTCGTATATAACGTTTGCAATTTCTGGGGACGGCAGATGGGTTGCATGGACCATGTTGAAGTCAATGGTAACTGTATTAGTCCTGTTTAAGTCCTTTGCCCGAACTACGATTCCGATCGGCGAATAAGTTACCAGAATACTCAAATTGAGTCTTTGAGAAGATGCTGCTGCCGCCACAGTGAGGAAGTCTATTTTTGGAGTGCTCCAAGTCAGTAGCTTAAAAGAATTGTGGAGAAATTTGGCTCTGGGATTTCAAGGGTGCATAGGAAGATATTAAAAGGGCTGCATGAGAATGTTGGTTTTACAAAAGTTAAAAGCGGCTACGGTTAAAGAAACCTAGGCTGTTTAGTTTTTCACATGAAAAAAAGACATTGCACAAGGTATTATTAAAAGTGATTTGATGTTAACTAAATTAAGTATAGTAGTCCAATATCGAAAATTTCATAATGATAGGCTTCTCGCAAAGCTTCAAGCTCCACCCTGCAATGGAAATATTTCAGTGGGAGTTTTGTTCAATTATAATATTATAAATTTTAAGATAATTGCTGGCATTGCAATCTTATCGACTCGAAGTAAATAATGTCCTCGCAAAAATACAGAGATCAACTTCTAGGTTATAGCATTAAATTTTAATGAATTTCGTTTCTAATACTAAGGAACTTCTATTTTATATACAACTTAAAAATGTAAATTGTATGTAAAAAATGTAAATTGTAAATTGCAATTGAAATGAAACATTTCGATTATGTTTAGTTTTTTAGTCTTACTCTTGCCTGAAATATATGTAAATTGAAAATGATTAGTGTATTCAATTTTATTAATGAAAGTAAATGATTTTATTTACTCTTGACGCGTATTCTTTTTCGAATTTTTCTAGGAGAAATTTACTGCTCTATATTTTCATCCTTTTCCTGCTTTAATGCTTTGCCGATTCGATTACAGTTTAGAAAACAAATCAGTTTTGCACTGCTTTGAAGAATTTATTTTTTTATCCTTGTTTTTGTGGCTTTCTTATGCTTTACAAGTACCCATTAATGCTTCATCACCTAAGAAAAAGAGAGCTTGATATTTAATTCTATACTATTTTTAAAATCTTTTAAAAGCAGTAAATTACTGTCTGACTTAAAAGGAACTAATTGAACTAAAGTTTTTGCGAACGAAACGAATTAGGAGTACGAAATATCTGCAAAAAAGCACGTTGAAAATGCTGCAGTTAGCATAAATGTGAATCCCTTGACCAATAATAGATTTTTCAATGATGGAAAAGTACGTGAAGTGTATCAAACAATAGACAAATTTTTACTAATCAGATTGAATAAAAAGTGTTCCATTTAAAATGAATTGATTTATTTTATTCATAAGGATATTCATTTTAAAAGAGAATACAACAACATCATAGAAAAATTGTTTACAATTTATTATTTGTAACGTAACCCTGATTTAATCTCGTAATCCGGCTAAATCTCCATAAAATACAATAAGTAGTCATTTCGTTATAGTCGCATTACACAATTTTCAACATTTGAGATTGAGAAGGTCCTCTAACATCGTTTAGAGAAATGTAAATCTTTTACCATTTGGTAGCTTAGTCAGCTGTTTTCCTTTTAAATATCTTTGGTAAATTTAACGCGCATTAAATTCTTTGTATAGTTTCTAGATTATCTTGAAAAAGAAGAACTGAGAACAAATTGAGATTCGAACGAGACGGGAGTTCGGTCCTAATGCGCGGACCTTGGCACACGAGCAAAACTGGAGACTTGGGTTGGCGACGTTGCTCCTCGCTTCCAGACGATGCGTTTATTCACTTAATTTGATTCGGCGTAACAAGTGGGAGGGGTAGTCGTACGTCTATTTAAAACTTTTCGAATTTATCGATTTCCGGGAGTGAGGAGCGGTGATTTTTTGATGGCACTTTGTTCTGCACAACGACACGGGTCGGCACACGAGCCTGGCGCACCGATTTGTTACATTTTGCTAAATATTCATTTTATAAATTTTAATTGAAACAAACAAAACGAAAAATTAATTTCGCCCGATGGTCGCCTGTGTGCGTGTGTATTTTTCTGCATGTTCCCGGTGGCCGGGAGGGCAGGGCGTCCTATGGTGGAACACAAAGAGCTGAAATGAAATTCTCGTCCTCTTCGGGTTTATCCTGTGGCAGGTGAGCTTTACGGGAGCACTGGGAATCTAATTAAATCCACCTCTCAGCGCCGCGCCTGGCCTCGCCGGAGCGGGATGTTGGGATGTAGCTTGGCGCGAAAGCATCGTCTGAAAGATAAAAGCAAAAACATAATTAAGTAGTCGTGGAGTAAACACACTTAGGCAAAAAATAAATCAATAACTGTCCCGGTCGAGCAAAATCGAGCGCTTCCCGCGCTAGCCACGGCTCAACCGCAGCGGGTTGGGAACGGGGCGCCGTCGGCGGCGTCTTAAACCCGAAATTTATCAAAGAAATCTGGAAATAACCCGGCAGGATTGCCGGGTCGACGGCAATCGATCATATTAAGCCAAATGGCGCCGCTTTCATAATCATCCCGACGACGACGTTGCCTTGCGAACAAGCCCGTAAAACCCAATACGTTGGAAAGGGGTGCCCGGGCGCCGCATCTAAAGGGAAAAATTACAAAATAAAAATGATTTTTAGGGACGTGTAGGCTGGGGTGTGGAAAACCAAATTTAACAGATCCACGCAGCCTGACCGGGCGTGGGAGCAGAGGGAAAGCTGGCCGAACGCTCCAGGAGTTTTTTGTTAGGCACTTTAAACACTTGGAAAGTTATCCGCAGATTAGCTAAGCAGTTAGCAATCTTCCGAGATCGATTCGAGCAGCAATTTGGGTTAATCTTTTCTTATAAATCTTACGTGACGGGATTTGTATGTATATCCTTAATTGGTAGCTAATTCTCCCTGTTCAAGGCTATTTCAGATTTGCGCTTAGCACTCCTTTCCGTGTTCCCATATGCTCGCCTTCATGGTATTTTGCTAAAAGATAGAGGGTAATCACACTGAGTGCTTGCGGATCAGCACCAAATCTGATTTTTACAAAAAATGAAAATAAGTAATCGTGCTAAATTATGTGCTGGCATGCCATTGTTTTACTAGTACATACTTCCAAATTAAGGCTTAACAATGTGGAGGGGTGGAAATAAAATTAATTTTGGCAAAAGTTTTTGAAGTCATGAAATATTTTTCATTTTCATGATTAAATGGGTTTGCCATCTCTCTCCTACTGAACAAATGATTGTAAATATAAATGTTTGTTTAAAAATTCGATGGTGCCAAATTAATCTACTTTGTACTATTTTTGTTCCGGCTATACAAGGTGCTTATGTTGTCTGCTGTTCGGAGCCCAAGCTAGTACTTTAAAGTTCCATTTAGGGATCAGATCACAGATCCAAAAAAGACTCATAAAATCATAGCATGCCTTTCCCAGTATTAATTTTTGAGCAAAAAATATACGTAATTTTCTCGATCCGACAATTTCCTCTTTTCATTTTTAAGATATTTCCCTTACCCAGCGAACAAATGTTAGGAAGAACAAAAAGACTCATTTCAATTTATGGAAAATTGCAGAAATGAAAATCCGCGGAAGGATTTCATTTCGTAAGATGCTTGCTGCTAACATAAATTTGCCCTCCGAGTGTTCGCAATTCAAGTCAAACGGATAGCAGTAGCCTCGGCGGTATTGTACTACGCTATGCGGCGAAATTCACTTGGCGTGGAGCCAGTTGGAGAGGATAAAAATGCAAAGGGGGAGCTGCATTGCTAGCACGTACCATTTTTGCAAAATTCAACCTGCAAATGTTAATTAACGATCGCCAATGGTGACCGCAGCTTATGGGAAATTTAATTCGGAACAGTGGAATTTGCGTGGCGTAAAAATTGCAGAACAAGTTTTTTGTTACAAAACCTTGGCGCGGGTGCCTTGCTGAAGTGGAGCAACTTAACCACGCTAGCTAAGTTTTCGAAATTCTCTATACTTCAGGTCTAGTTAATACCACGTTGCGCATTGTCTTTATACTTTTATTAAAATGCAAACTCGTAGCAAAGAAGGGTGATGCTTTTAATCTGACCTGCTGCAACAAAGGGCTGCACTTGGGAACGCATGCACGGCCGACAGCACCTCTGAAAACCCTAAAAATAATTACGACAATTTCCATCGTGCGGAGATTACATCTCGGAGCAGCTCATAAAAACTTTTTAATTATTTAAAGCATCCGCAAGAGCACTTGAAGCCACTTTGGAAATATGAAAACTTCGGGGAAAACAAAACTACACTCTTTTTTCTTCCGTCGCATCCGAGATGCTGGCAGCCTAAACCCCGCGAACTCTTTCGCATGAAGGGAAGGGTGGTTTATAAGCGAATTGCCGGGAATGAGCATGGGCGCACTCTTAATAAGTGTTCAGCGAACTTTTTAAAAAGTTTTGCATTTTTTAGGGCAAAATGTCAACAGCACGATAATCTTGAGAAAGTTTGCTGTAGCAGCAGAGTCCTTATCAGAAACGCCTTGATTTTTCTGGAACTTCTCTTATAGAGTCTCAGGTAGAGGTGGAGGAGAAGCCCAAGACGGCATTCCCAATGAACAAAAATGTTCTCCACATGTCCTTGTACGCGTTCTGCTACTACCGCACTCCTCTTGTCGCCGTCAGAACCAGGAAAGTTGCCAAGGCTGAGAAAGTTTTAGTCGGAATTTGAAGAAAAGTAGATATGAAAAGTTCTAAGGACTTGGATGACTTTTGTTGAATGAAAGTGGTTCGTTCTTCTCTTAAAAGGTCGTTCAAACAGGTCAGCTCCTTAACGAATGCGTTCTTGGAATGAAAAATAATTATTCCCTGGGATTGGATATCATAGTTTCCAAGGCTTAATTTTTAGTTTTTCCTGCTTGGAGAATTATAAGTAGTTTTACGTCTATTATTAATTAGCTTTACCGAGCAACGAGATTATATTTTCTGTTGCCTGTTACAGTACCTTTTCATTATTTTATTCTATTTTTCCTTAGTTTTTTTTTCAGGAGCTGATGTTTTACGGATCAATATTTCACAAATTGTAAAATGAAAAACCTGCCATTCTTAAGAAAATTATAAACCTTCTTCTCATAGCTTTGTTGTGTTTGTATATAGAAATTATTACTGAGAGCAATTTTCAAATAATATTAATATATTTAATCGTGGTGTGTGTAGGTAACAAAAGAAGCGTTTGGCTTAAGTGCTATTGGTGAAAATCGCAAAAAGTGAATATTAAATACAAAACTTCAGTCTTGTATGAATCGCATATTTTTTAATCTTATTCTAGATTTCATTACGGCAGGTTTCTTTGAGGTAAGTTTGAGTGCAAAATCTCTCATGTGTCAGAAAACAAAGCATATTGAGGCAGTAAGAATATCGAAGGCTCATCTTGTGTGCCTAAATGTAAATTCAGGCCAGCAGGCATCCGACGGCGAAAATTCGACGCAAAGCGTCCGTCGGTTTGTTGTTCTTCCCATATAAAAGTCACAAAAGAAAATAGCTCCAAGCGCGAGTCGCATCCACGCCTACAGGCTGTACATTAACTCGGTGCTTTTCGAAGATTTACAATTCAAAGGCAAGCAAAGGAGCGTACTGCATATTTCAGGCTCCAGCTGTAATTGGAAGGAGTTGGGTTGTGCCGCCAGCCTGTCTTTCTTTCTCAGCCGTTAGTGGAGCTCAAACAAGCGAAAACTTTTCCCGACGGCGATAGAGGGAATAAGGGGAAAATAAGATCCCCGTCCCCTAAGTGTGTGCTCGTCGAGCGAGTATTACTTGAAATTTGTCAGCGGAGTCTTAAGAGCCAGAAGAGATCAAAGGGGTTGTTGGCATTTACCTCACGTTCCGTAATACCCATTAACTCTGTTCAGCGGGCAGGCTCCGGGCAGAATAGGCCAAATCAGCAGAGTAACAATAGTACAATAAAAAATCTCCTAACTTTCGGTGACATTGTCGGCGGAGGGTTGCTTCGCACATTCTTCCCAAGTAAAAACGAAAACAACAGCGTAGGAGAAAAAAACAAATAAAGCAAATAATCGATTTCAATTTATTTCTTATTTTGATACGACCTGCTTCGGGCGAAGATACGCTTCGAAATATTGAAATATGGCTGATTGGAAGACTGCCAAAACCATCCCATATTCCCGGGGGATGCTTGTATGAGAACCCTATCGACGACGTATGGGCAATAGCTTTCCTCGGAGAGATACCATTGGCCGTAATATCACCTACCTGAAATATTAGCGTCTCTTGATGACCGTAATATTTTCGATTTTTTATTGAATTCTCCCGGCATTGTGCTGGGCCGACTTTTGCTTCGGGAATATTGTTATAAAATATTAACGTGTTCTGCAAATTCCCTGGCATGTTTTTGTTAATAATAAATTCTCCATTCAGGTCAGTGAGTTTTTTCTTGCTTTATGCTTCGCAATAAACATATCTCACTCGACACAAATTGGCTTCTTTAGAGAGTCTGCGACGGGATTTTCGTTCAACATAAAAATGCTCCATTGGGGTAATTCAGACAGACAAAGTAACGCCGTTCCTCTATATGCGCCAATACTTTCTTATAACCTTATTTCACTGCAATCGTTCTTGTTTTCTCTCCATCGTAAAAATGAGGAAGTGCAGACAATTTATAAGCAACAAAATCTCTGTTCGGTCTTTAGCAAAAAAAGTGCATAAACATGAAAAGGTTATCTAAATAGCGAATAAATAAATGCGTTGCCCATAGGGCGATTTTTGCACAAATAAAATTTTTGAAAAGTCTAAAGCTAAATTAACTTTCTCCAGCTACGTATTGAATATTACGACACCAATATAGGCGTTCGCCAACTTAACTGCAATGTACGCAGCGATGCGGGTCTTTATTTGTAATTATCGAAATGTACCCATAAGTTTGAGGCTACGGAATTTCAGACAAAATGCGAATATTTTCCATAAAATCGTTGTTAATCTAGTAGAGATAGATAAATGGGAAAATATTTGAGCATTTAACTTTAGGTTTCTCTTTTCCCTTGATCTATCTCCACTGAGTTCTACAGCAATCAAGCATGCAAATTGTTCGAATTTTAATATTAATTTTGCGAGTACAGCGAGCAAGGCGCTGATAAATGTTGGAACTACCGCCACCAGGTCTGCATAGGAGTGCTGATTACATCGCTAATTAAATGAAAGCGTTTTTCACTCTACTGTGGGCCTAGACCAGACCTCCAATTTTCCCTAACCGGGCACTTTCAACAGGCGCTGATTAGAGATTATGAATTTTCCAACTTTGAAGATACTCGTTAGCAATTACTATCAGGCATGTAATTGAGTTTGGTAATTTGTGCAAATTGGAAAATGTTGCGCACATCTTCATTCATGGAGAGTTTAAACATGTTTCTATCATTAAGGTAATGTACGGATATTTCAATAACAATTGCCCATTTTAACTACAAGTAATAACCCTAACTTCTCGAAACACTGTTTTAGGTGTGCTCAATTTTCTATTAGATTTTCCTAGAACCTGTTTTCTAAGAACTCAATCCTTCCTGAATATTTCCCAGGAATGCTTCTTATATTCATAGGTTGTGACTTACCGCGGAGATTTATTTACACTAAAATTACTGTAGCTACTAAAAGTCGGACTATTATTATCTATATGTGGGTACTTTAGAGTTCCTTGGCCATTGGTGGTTATAATAAATTATTAATTAGCAACTCTACATGTGCGCTAGGACGAATTTATTTATACCCAGCACCGACGGATTAAAAGTTTCATGTTATTTGAATTTCACTTTCTGCCGCCGGGAACATATGGGTACTCACATGTACATATGTGTGTCAGCATACTCCACTTGGGTGCCCTTTATCGCGCAGCGGCTTGTTTTTCACCGGGGTCGGTGTCATCTGCACTTAGGTCGTCGGTAAGAGGTTCACGGACATCCAAGTCGCTGCAGGCTGCACTGTGACGACTGTTGTGGCAAGGGCTACTTGAGGACGGATGGTGGTGGCTGCTGTCCTGGGGAGGGCCTTGCGGCACCTCATAGTATAAATCACCTACGAACGATATTTCCGAAAAGCTGTCGGAGTCGTCACACTCAAAGTAGCGGCTCTGAAATTAAAAACTTAAGAGTTTCCTCCTTGTGGGGGAACAACGAACAGGTGTAACGAACAAAGTGGAATGGGAGATGTGCACGGAGGCTGGGGGACTACGGGGCCTTGAGGACTTCACGTGTAGCGAAGATAAATGCTTCAAGTACCTGACAGTCTAGGCAACGGCAGTTATCACAAAGTGTACACGAGAGTCCTAGTAATTGGGCTGCTTCTCTATAGAGTTCCGTGCTTGACTTTGAGCTGATGTTGTTATTGTTGTTGACGGCGACGGTGGCGGTGATGGCGCTCGAAACGTTGCCGTGATTGCTACCCGAACCGCCTCCTGATCTACTTGTCTGGGGACTATTCCTGATGTTGTAATTGTTATCACCTAGGCTGTTGAGGTGGGCGTTATTATTTCCAGTCGAGTTATATCTCGTCAATTTCCCTGCCCTGCAGAACAAAAGAGGATAAAGTTCAGTAAAAGAAAAATAAATAAATTAATGTACAATGGAAAGTCAGCCAGGTAAACTCGGCTCCCATTAACATGCATGGTTTCTCCCCCGAAACAAGTACATAAGGTTGAATATGGGGTATGTGAACTACCCCAGGTAGTCATATATGCTTTCTTTACTTTACTTTTAGAATTTGAAAAGAAGTGAACGTGTTTTTCCCTCTGGTTGTATGTTTTTCAATGCCATTCTCAACAGCCTTCAAACATTTTGGTGGTTGCTTCTCAGACGTTAACGGTTGGAGGATGATGGAAGTGATTTAGTCTAGACTTCCTTCCAGGTACGTTCAAGTCTTTACAGCATGAAAGATTTGCGAGGAGATTTGAATGGTTGGGAAATTTATTTGGGGATGAATTATTTTATAGCTGCAGACGGTAGATCGCCGCGAGTATACAAAAAACTTATAGTCGACTATCGGTAGGATGCCGAGAAAAACTACTTTTAACTTTTTGTTATTATCATATTACAGTCAAAGCAGAATGCTCCAATCATCAGGTGCAGATGCTCCTAAACCTTCTTCTTCACTTTCATTGATGCATGAAAGGATTATTTTCTACAGATACTTTTAAAAATGTGCGTAGAAAGAGAAATACTTAAGTGGGAAAAATAAAAAAAAGACATCATTTCGAATATTAATCATGTGTTAAAAACATACACTCAAAAAGTTCATGGTGCTGGGACTGAATTTGCAATTCTCAGTTTCTAGATTAGGTTGTTTTTTATTTTATTTTTATTTATTTTATTTTTTGCCTAGAACTTCTACTAAATACGCAAATTATTATAGGGCGAGCAGCTATTTCACTCGTCGTCTGTGCAAGAGGACAAACTTTTTCCAGGATAATTTCAGGTGAAATACCTCGACGATGAAGGAGCGAAGAAAACTTTTTTAGGTGAAGGGACGTTCATCTTACCTATCCAGGTTGGAGTTGGCGGTAGATAAGTTTTCTATGCTGCTTTTATTCCATTTCTCCTCCTCGAGATACTTCCAGAACTTTGTCTTCTTGGCAATTATCGCTGATTTTACAGTGGAGCACTTTTTCGTTGTCACCGGCGCAGCATTAGTTTTACATTTGGCGAAATTCTGTATGTTCTGGTTCTGTTTGCCTTCGTGCAGTTGCGACTTCTCATTGTGGCTGGAGCGAAAGAACTTCTGCAGAACTGCCGCAGCAGGCTCACTGACCGTTGGGGCTCCGCACAGAGACCTGCTTCTGTACAGACTCTCAGTTGCACAGTGACCCTGGGCTGCCAGCACACTACCGCCGTGCGTCCCGAAGAGATTTAGGTGACTGGACTCCTGCAATGTGAAAAATTTGTCTTTTCTCAGGTTAATTAATGAAAACACTGGGAGCAAAGTCCGCGAGGCCAAGAAGTAAAGCCGTTCTACAGTCTGCTGCTGCCGTGGAAACTAATTTTCAAAAGCTCTGGAGATTGTGGATCTGGGCCAAAAAAGAACAGGGCTAATGGCTAAAGCAAATTAAAGATGACTGTCCATTAATAATAATGAGAAAGCTGCAAACAATTATCATCCATTAAATACAGCTTTACATTAGCTTGGCACAAGCTGCCGCCCTCGAGGCAGGTTTCTTGGAGCTCACCCTGAGCCGGGGTTCATTTATGACCCGGGCCAATTTCCATGGGGTTAAATAGCTTTAGCAGGACAACGCATCCCGAGCCCGCTGCTCGACTGATCTTCTTCAATTGGGGGATAAGTGTGGCACCGGTGCGGCGCGACGCCGCTTCGACGGCCGATTGTTGTCAGTGGGATGTTGTGACTGGGCGCAAATACTGCGTTCCTGTCTGTCGTATAATTTCACGAAGGTGCTGTTTTCCCGAGTGCCTAAGTTTTAATTAAAGCGAAATTCATTGACACCTGATTATTAATCAAGCGAGAGCTGGTAACGAGTGATCACAGAGCATTCCGGGACTGTCCCGGGATACGATAAATCCGAGCTCAGGAAATGAAGCGGTGTGGCCGGAAATTAAGGAGCTTTCTGGTTAAAAATTAACGAAGTATTGTAAAGTCATAATTGCACTTTACATTCCGGATTACCAGTCGGTAACCGGCAGCAGTCGAGATCAGCCAGAAACAAACTGTCGGAGGGAAATTGGCATGTTCAGCGCTTCATTGAATTTTAATTGACTCGCAGGAACAGGCCGCGGTTATTGACGCACGAAGAGACAGTCGTAAATGAGCAGTAGGGCGAATTGTAGTCTATATTTAAACGCACTGAGTTCGCGCATCAATGAGTTAGACAAGTTCTATGAACTTTGCTGTCGATTTCCCCATGAGCTGTTAACTGAACTGGAAAAATAAAATATCATCATAGCTTATTTTTTATGTGCTGGATCAGTGGTCAAGTGGTCAGCGAACTAAATGGGGTTTGAGGAATGGCATATTAATAGACCATTAATCTTTACTTTATTTTGCGAATTGAACGGAACTGTGATTTCCTCTGCTTTTATATTCAATTTAATGGAGACTAAGTGTCCCTAATGTTTTTATAAACGTTTCAATAAAAAGTTGCACAATAGTCAATATCACTTGGTGTTATTTAAGGTATATTTATATTTTTATTGAATTTAAGAATTAGAAATTCAAAAGTTGAAATCAATGAACTGTTTTGTTTTGAAAATAGCACGGTAAAATCATGTTTAAAAAACTTATTTCATATTGTTTTTATGTTTATAGATTAAGCGAAATAAAAGGTTTTAAAAAAATAGGACTAGGTTATTTTCAAAACAAAAAGCTTTAATACTTATTTCATTCTTGTGCCATTGGATATACTGCGGCCCTCTTTAAAATTGATTGTATTTTACCGCTTTACTTTCGTACAGTAAATTGTACAAATTTATTTAGAATTAATGAACGTACACCTTTTGGTTGTCTGCGCCTAGAGCTCTCGAATAACATTACAGCCACATCCCTACATATAGCTGCCTGATGGAGGCTTTGTTGAGAATCCTGCAGGCACGGTCGCGTGTTGCTCTTAGTTATAGTTTGTTCTCCGACACATCACGTGATCCCCATCAAAATACCTGATTATTTTACCTCGCCTATGGATAATGCTACCCATTTGAATATTTAGTAAAAAGAAAAATGTTTCTAATCCAATATAAAGTAAGTATTTCTCACTATTTTAGCCATTTCGTTCCACATAGTGAAAATACACGGGACAGCAATTGCTAAATCAGCAGTTTATTGGCCACTTTCATAAAGGCGAATTTAGGCGAATCTGCAGTTCTTCGTTTCTTGGTACCCAAAGTAACCAAGAGCAAACAGCATCCCACCATCGTGTTTATATTGTTTATATTTCATAAAACGTGGGGACGCGCTAGCTCAGTCACGGCACGCAATAGAGCGCTTGGTTCGTAAGCTGAAATTTTTATTGCCGCCTGCGTGCAAACCAAGGGGAGAAATATCTAATTTCGCTAAAAGGAGCCGCAGGCAATATCTCACAGCATAAAATACGGAAGCTGTGAGATAGGTCTTATCAAAAATGCAAAGGATATTTTGAAATTGGCAGCAGCACGTAATACTCAAATTCGTAGTCATGTCCGGGTACGACTCGTCTGGCTTTTAATACTTACCCCGTATGCGTAGCTCGAATTTAATACATAAATTGCGTCCTTATTGCATTGGAAAAACATGTCATCCATATCTGGAAGTTGTAAAAGAATTTATTTATTTCCTCTTCGGACGAACTGGGACATATTTTAACGGATCTTGGTTTACGATTTTATGTACCTTTATTTCATGATTATTGGCTTTAGTTAAGAAAATAAAGGTTTATTATAAGAGCTAAGTTTTATTTATCACTATCATATTATCAAAAAAAGTTTGAAGAACACCGATTACAAAAATTTGTTCACTACACTTAAGCTACAATCTTCCGAAGTCGGTCTATATAAAATAAGTATAGTGCTCATCATTATCAGTAGTCAGTGGATCAGCTGGACAGTCGGTCAAAACCATTCGATGTGTGCCAATGTCTGACCATTGCTGGTCAGTCTGTCTGGATGTGAGTCGGTCGGCCGGTCATTCAGTCTGTGTAACACTATCAGTCAGTCTATCTGTCAACCGCTCAACCGTTTTAGGTGTTAGTAAGTCATACAATGAATGTAATAATTTTAAAAAATCTGATTTTCTTGAAACTTGGTTGGAATTTTCTTCTTGTTCACAGTTTTTTATTTTAATGTATTAAGCCATTATTATAATATATATATATATATATATACAATAGGATATAATTATCGAGCATTAGTTTTCAGACACTTTACATATTGCATTATGTTCTTTAGTAGTTATTTCTACAAATCAATAACTTAATAAATTGGTAACAATGAAAACATGGAAAATATAAAACAATTTTGAAATGCGTACAGTTCTTTCATCTCATTGGTTTATTCAGTTTGAAATATGCGCGAGGACGAACACGTGAAGTATAGTGTCAGTCAGTAATATTCTAGGTTCAAAGTGTTGTCGTGACGGTAGAGAAAACACGGCTATGGGGGAGCACATATTTCAAATTTTAAGATAAATCCGTCCCAGTGAAAGTCCCTACATCCGGCATCAAAGACGTTTGTCTTTTTTCATCTCCGGGAAGACGTGGATGATTTTTGTGTACTGGCTGATGTTGAGGTTCCAGGACGGTTCTTTGTCCTCCGACTGCCTTTTATTACAACTACCCCGAACCTGCTGTTGGCCTCTTTTTATTTTTATTTCTCTCAAAGTTGGGCTTCTTTGCCATTTAAGATTCACCGGGAGCCCCTCTGAGGGGGCATTCGAATGTAGGCAACAAGTGGTTCACAAGGAGACTTCTAAGAGCTGAGGACTAAGGCACACTATATTTGCTACTCTTTGGGGGAATTTTGCAAAGTGGGAAAATCAACGTGAATTGCTTAATAAACAGTTGACAATTTTATGTGCAAGCTGAGTTCGCTACGTAAACAGTGCATGGAATAGGGCATCGGAGAGGAGTTCCAGTATTACTTGATTTTTTCCTAGAAAGGGGAGCCAGTACGGAGGGAATTGGAATTTGCCTTATCGTTCGCGGCTGCGAGGTGTGCACTGTCTTGAGGTGTTAATGAGTTTGAAAAATTCCTGTATTCTGTGGGTAACTGAGGTGTCATTGAGTTCGCAGATGTGATTTATGTTTATACTGCTCAAAAAATTCCTCTGTGGAAAGTAGGGAGCAAGGTCGGACTTGTTTTTGGGACATAAAGTGAGGAAGTATAAATAGCTCTTAACAGGGTTTGGAAAATTTACTGCCAGTATTTTAGAAACGGGGAAAAAATCTTTTTAATTGTATCAAAACCCCGTCGTGAAACTTTCTTTTATGTTCGAAATTCTTGCAGAAATATATTGAGAGGGAATATATCAACCTACAAAAATCTCTGACGATGAAATTAATCCCTCTTGTAGAACTTCAAACATTCTCAAGCTAAAGTGTATTTGTTAAGCATATGTGGTATAAAAAAGATATTCTTCCGAATATCATCAGTTCGACGCGATTGTTATTCAGAACTTTTTGATGTTTATGTACCAGTTTTGTATATCTGCTATAAAAGTCGGTAATCAAGTGTATTGTATTTTTAATAATTTTAGTAAAGCATTTGATTGAATTAATCATGAAATGTTGTGCCTCAAACTGACTGGTCTTGGGTTTCCGCCCTTCTTTGTGGATTGGATGCGATCATACTTGACATATCGAACTCAATGGGTATCGTTGCTTTTATCTTTATCCAATGTGGAATACGCCACTTGTGTCTGGTCATATGTTTGCAAAATTCATATTGATCGATTCTACGCGAAGCAACGATTTGTTCAGTTCGTGCTTCGTGGACTCTCGTGGACCAACTGCTTTATCTTGCCTCTTTATTCGGACCGGCTCAAGCTCATTGAGACTCTGAATTTTTGGAGAAACAAGTCCAAGGATATTTTTGTTTTTGAATGCCTGCAGGGTATTACTGACTCCATGATTTTGCTTTCGTGTCTAAGTAAATCGGTACAGACTCCTCCCTTGAGATATTCAACAACATCCTATTGATTACGGTGTTCACGACTCCATCACGTCAATGTCTCGTCGTTTCAATATTAGATTCGATTGCATCGATTTTAAACTTTCTAGGAACTGCGTCAAGGCTTGTCTTCGTTGATTTTCAAACGTCTAGCCTTGATCCTGACTTTTTGCTTTTGTTTTTCTTTTAGTATACGATGTGCAAACTATAAATTATTATATGTAATCAGCCTTTGATGAATTTGCAAATAAATAAATAATTAGAAGCAAAATAGAAAGAAAAGAACTTTTGAAGAAATTTTCTAATTACTCCTTCAATGCAGTTCATTCGCTAAATTCAGTTATTCAACTCAATCTCTCTTTGTGACACTTACCCGAGGAACTTGTGAATCTAGTCTCTGACACTTGTCGTTTTCCTCCAGAGTTAATTGAATACGCTATAGGATTTCTATTGCTATTAGCTGCTATCTTTGCAGCCCGAGCTTGAGCATCGGAACTACACCAAGATGTTAGCCATAGCGCCTGTAAATCTGAAATTGAAAATAATTTTTCACACTTGTTTATACTCTATGTTGTCTCAAGTATAAGTAATAGAAAATAGGCGGGTATAGGCGGAACTCATGCATGTACAATGCAGATGCCTGGTAATTATCAACTCTCGAATAAACCCAGGGTGTTCTAATTGAGGTCAAATATGGCAATATGCAGGCATAAGTCTCCCATAAAGTACCGTCGTCATTATCACAGAATGAAGCTATAACTTATGTTGTAAAGCAAACGCAAAATTTATGTCTCTTTTCATGTCCAACTGAATCTGTCTGTGGCATATGTTCGACCAAATATGAGAAATCAAGGGTAGTGTCCTAATGTCGAAAATTAACCCGACATAAGGGAATGCCTTGTTTACCTAAAGAGGCGAACTATCCTCAAACTTCATTGCCCTTTCTAAAAGACCAGCAATCGGCTAGTTCAGTTTATGAGCACAAATTTTCTCACTTATTAATTAATTCGTCATTGTTTGGGCCCTGTCAGCTCCAATTTGGAAGAGGCCTTTTCACTTGAGAATGATGAGGGTTATGCTTTGTACGAAATTGATCACATGGATGTTTGATTTGTTTATTCAGAAGGTCTTTGAAATATTTATGACTAAAATAAATTGTAATGGATAAAATGCCGGACAGGTTGTTTATTCACAAAACTTTCTCACTAAAAAATTCAAAAGCCTAATGTAGGGGCCATCTTAGTAACTAGCACTGAAGTTAAGATAGTTTAAGGGGCAAATGCGGTTGGAGTTCGAAACGCAATTAAATGTACGCACGTACATTTGCTAATATATCTACATGTCGATTATCTTTCCAGAAATTAAAATGTCTGTTTTTAGGTTTTTATACGTCTTTATTACTGCACAAGATCTAGCAGTAGTTAACAGTAAGACACGTAAACTTCTAATGAGCATTTTATCAAAAGCAACCTTTTGCAACCTTTGCCTTTTTTAATGCTTTTTTATTTTATGATATGTTTATATTAAACATTTTCAATTTGTTATAAAACAAATAATACAAATATTAAAAATAATTTGTGGAACACGGTGAATTTTGATGCGTTTCTGGAGCTTAAATAATTTTTGGATAATTGTGTATGCAAGGCTTTCGTAAAAAAATTGGTACATTAGAAAATATTCAGCATTTCAGCAAATATGAAAGTGAATTTATACAAATATTGTTTTTTCTTTTCCACAGTTCTTAGCAACTTTTCAATTTAGTTTTTTATTGAAATGCTGTTGGTGAAACATAAGAATTCATCTTCGTTTCTGTATAACTCCATGTCCATGAAATTGTACACATATGTGCGAAATGAAATTATCAGTATTTCAAAGGTATCTCTATTCATGTTCCCGACTTTATTGACCTATTGTCTGACCGTCAAAGAAACTTGCGAAATTACCTGTTCCGGGAGATCTGTATAAAAATTTCATGCAGACCGAATAATCTGCGAAGGTGAGTTCCGTAAAGAAAATCGACTGCAGACGACGATAGTCGACGCATATTCCCGGAAAAGTCTTGCTGTCGATCTCGAAGTTTGTCGGTGTTCAGTTGAGATGATCGGATTTAGCGCAACTTGCTAGTAACAAATTCCAAGTGCTATCTTAGAGCCATTTTCAGATAGTGCCCGTTCCAGGAGCATGTTACTAGTACGGTTCCCAAGAGTTTGATACCTCAGTCAGAATATTCCACTTTTAGGCACGTCAGTCGATGTTTTATAAGCACATAAGGGATTGTTTTCGAAAGATGTTGGCACCTCTCACACGCCCATCTGTTTCAGTTAACGCCACGCTAAACTGCTCAGGAATATGGCGTACTTAGAAGATGTTCCATATTCTTAAAGTAGGATCAAAAAGTCTGTGCAGCTACCCTTGTATATCTCGCTATTCACAGCACTTTTGCTGTGCATTCAATAGCATCATGTTTTTGCGTGTTACAGGATGCATCAAACTTTACAAGAAAATGTTAATTCCCTTCGGTTCCTCCCTTGCCGTCATTTCCGCCTGGAGAGATCCCGCAAGAAAGACGGCTAGATATCATAATTAAACCCAAGGCACCATAGCGGCAAACCATTTATAGATCTACGAGGATTTAAAAAACCTTCGCATTAAACCTGACAGAAGGCGGTTAAAAGGAATCTGCGTTAATGAAGCACCCTCCCATTTCCGGAGTCTGGTTCACGACAGGCTTGATGGTCCTGTTGATGGGCGACATCTACCTTCTAGTAAAATTAAGCATTGAGAAAGGGATCTAACTGTTGTCCAAGGGGCTTTACTATGCAATAATGCCGACAATCACAATAGATTGGTGTTTTGGGCCCACCAATTACGAGCTGGAAATGTGTGGTATTTATTTATATATATCATTGAACTAGTGCAGTTGCGTTACATGTCCACTGGTGCATCGCTTTTCTTGTCGTATAGTACGAAGCACAGGATGCAATCATAGTTCTTCGAAGGAATGTCATGGAAAGTAAGAAAAGGGAAGCGGATTGAATCTCTCGGATGTTGCGAAACTAATTGTTGAAATGTTAGAGAGATATTCGTTTTGAAATCAATTGTATTGGCTGAACAAATTGATCGCCTTAATTTTTTTTTTGGCTTTATTGAACGTTTATTAACAATCACTTAAAAGTGAACGAGATCTCCGTTGTGAATACCCTGCATATATTTGGAAATTTGTTTTACTTACTATGGAATAAGTGCGACGGTAAGACATTCCAAAATTCGCACATTCGCTTATCGAATTACACATCTTATTTTGTTCAACAGAGGTACGCATTGCAATTGTTTTTTAAATTGGATTCAATACGTTACCCTTAAAGAAGAATATATAACACTGTTAATGACACCTATCATGTTCTTGAAATATTTGGAACCCAAATTAGATACAAAAAGGTGTTCATAGTATCAATAGATTTCCTCTTCTTGCCTACATTTTGTCACATCCTGCCAAAGAGGCATATTGTGGAAATTATAGAACCAGGCCAAACTCACATCATTTCCTAGTTGTGAAAATAATTAGTTCAAGGTATTCGTACGTTACGGGCTTGAGTATGCACATATTTGGGCAAAAAGGCGCTATAAATTATAGCAAGTGAATTTCGTAATGCTATTTCGAGGACCTTGCGCTGTCAGTGTTAATAATGTTTCTCTACAATGGGAGGATTGCAGCTAGAAAATTTCCTCGCGAGTCCTGTGCCAAATTCGGTCCAAGGCTTCTGTGCTTAGTGAAGAGCAGTCGGCACTGCAGCCAGCACAGGAAATTGTAATAATGTTTCAGCATCCGCGGCAAAATGAGAATTCGAATGTTTGCGCGCCACGCGCGCCTTTGTTATGCTCTACAGAGCCCCTGAATGTTGGGTTGCTTATACTGAACAGATATACAGAACGTACATACACTGAACGTAGGAGCATGCAGTGGATATTGTGCTTTTAAGCAACGGAAATACCCTGAATACAATTCGCTAAATTCCCAAAAATACCTGTAGAATCTTGCTACGGTCGTGGTCCCAAGAGCATACTGCCGAAAAATCCACAAACCGTACCTCCACTTGTTCTACAGGACACGAAAACAACAGAACGCAAAAGACAGGTGAGTTTTTCTTGTTCGCCAGGAATACAATGTCCCGCATTTATTGCCCTCTCGAGTGGCTTTGTTAGGCAAGGCCATCCTGCTGAAGTGTTTGCTTATGCCTGTGTAAGTGCCCATCGAGTGTAGCAAATTAATTTTTCTGTGGCACCTGTTTCCGTCTTTATTGCTGTATTTTGCTGCCACCCCGCCGCCTGTTTTTTGCACTGCTATAACTCGCCCGAGGGCATCTGAGCGGGCGACTCAGTCTTCTTGTGGCAGACTAAAAATAAATCGCTATTTCGGTGCGATTCCGTTCAGGTGGCAGGTGGATGTCACAGTATGTGGGACAAAGAACATCTGCGTTTATCAGGACGCTGCCGGGAACGTACGAATTTGCAGGGATTATGTATTACCAGAGAGCGCCAGTAGGCAGTAGGCAACGGAGGCAAAACTTATGCCCTTTGTTTAATGCTCGGGACTCGCGCTAGGCACAATCAACGGCGTCAACGGAAGAGTATAGCAACCCTGTGTCGGTAGTTCTGCTTTGAATTCCCGCTGAAGTAATTTTCAAGGTTATCGCAGAATTTCATCCGGTAAACCCGCTTTCATAGTTGAACGACTTTAACGTGTACGCTTTAAACAAAAGATTCAAATACCTGCAAATACGGTCGAATTCCCCTTCCTCCGGTTGCTTGCACTAGAGGAGGAAAGCGGGAATATGTACGAAACATGCGAACCAGAAACTCTGTAAAAGTAAAGTAAACAACTGAGCAAGAGGCTGATTGTCACTAGCGTCTCGAGACCGTCTCTTGTTATTTGCTAATAATAATTATTAAAATTAACCAAGGAAGAAGAAACCTATGGACCTATATTGCAGACGTTAAGATATATGCAAAAAATATAAATCATAGCCTTTCTCTGGTGATTTTTATGTCGAAGTAAAAGGTCAGCATATGTACTTTTTCAGAAGAGGGTGGTTCACAAATTTCTCTATTTCACGATCTTTTATAAAATATTTCTACGGATTGCAGATTTATAAAGTGCCAAGAAAATATTTCTAGCATTTACATTCACACATAATTGGTTTACGTGAGCTCCGTTGAATCATTTTTACATGCAACAACCACAACAGAAATAAACCACAATTTAAAGGCAATAAAATTAGACAACGACATGAAATAATTTGAATTATTTGAATTAAAATAAGAAGAGCTGTTTCTCATTTAAGAGGAAAATGTACGTATTTCAACAAAAATTTTTAAATACTGATAGAGATTTTTAATAGTGGTGTAAATTGTTGTAAACAAAATATTGTACCGCTTGTTCTACAACTAAAAGCAAAACTTACAAGAGGGAGTCAAAATAAGTTTTCTGTAATTCCAAGCAAATTTTGTATATAATTTAAAAAGAAATTTATCGATAGGAACAGTAGTTCTTGCAAAGTAAGCCCTATAATGTCATACGGACTTCAGACATGATTTTTTCTCGTCAAATTTTAAGGTATTGAAGCGAAAGCATCGTTAGCACATTTTGAAAACTGCAATCATTTCAGTAATAACAATCGAACCCAGATCAAAGGACGAAGATGTTGATGAGAATAGACATGTATAAATTCCGTGTTCAAAGGATCCAGCGCCCGCCATTATACCGCTAGAGTGACAGGATTATCCATCGACATTCTATGCGGCTGGCGAAGTTCCGCGTAGTACGACCTGCTTCCCGCTGGGTGTATAATTGGCAATATTCATCATCGTCCTGTACCATCGACCCACAGCTTCCATTGAGGGCCTGCGGCGTGGAGTAACTAAAACTCTATCGAACCGTCTATTCTTAAAGTGTTCGCCAGGGCTCTTCAGGGAGCCTGATCGTCAAATATATCTTGCTCGGCATATCATCATATCATCATTCGATGTCTAGAATCTAGAGCAATGTTGAGTCTGGTGAAAAGAACTGGGTGCCACTTCAATCGGTTGATTGAAATTTTCTTGGGGGATATCAAAATTTCAGTGATTATCCGGAAACCCAAGCGATAATAGTACTAGACTGCTAATTTTTTAATTTGAGACTTTTGGTGCCGTTGAAGAATCGGCCCATGTTTTTTGAGGCCAGAGTGATGTCAGCCCCGAATTAATTAAAAGATAATTTTTATAAGCGAAAGAGGAATCCACGGCGGTGCATTAGCCACACATCTTCCCACCAGATATATTGTATCATAAAACATGAGTTCTATTTCATTTGTACTGATAGACGTCTAGAAACCCAAGAAATGGAGAAGTGGAGCCCCTGGTGAAGTTTTTAAATAATGGCGTTTGCATCAGATATCAGGATGTGGGTCTAGTGAAATATTTGGGCCAAGGGAGCAACTTTGATGTTTCCATTGTCCCAGAAAATACACATACAGGCTACCGCCAGCAGCACCTCTAAGCCGAATGAGATGAAATTGGAGCGAAAGCTGTTTAATTTGAGCACCCTCTGTTCCCAATGGAGTCGTCTCATTCCCGGGTCGAGTGATGTAATTTCATGTTATTGGATCCGATCTATCTGCGGGGCTTAATCCAAAGAGCAATGCTGTCGTCTTAATGACGGAGGAACAATGACTTTTGCTAGATATTTGGAGGAAGTTGCTCCGTCACTTGGACAGATGAATGAAATTGGAGCCGAGCGGTGTCGGGACCCGTCTCGGTCTTATCTAGTTCCGTTTGGCGAGTCACTTGCGAGTGATTAATGAATCCTGGTTTCGCCGAAGCATGTGCATTTGTCAGCCTTGGGGAATTGCCTGCGTGTAATAAAACTTTTTCCAGATTTACCCGGAATTATCAGTGACCTAAGCGTCTTGGTAATCCGAGATTCGTCAATCAGTTCTGACATCATCATCAAAAACCAGTTAAAATCTACTTGACCAATTCTGCCACGTATAGTATAGAACATTAGCAAAGTATACCTTCTATAGGATATAAAGTTGCGGTCGATTTTGTGCTGAATTGACATAGCAATCAGGTGTTTAAATTGTTTAAGTAGATGTGTTTATGAAGAAAACGAAATAAGTAATACACATAGATTGAGTTACGATTTTTGTCCCTCCGCCCGCAGTACGTTCTGTGTAATATTCTGTGGATGTTCTGCAAAAGAAGTGAATTTAGTTGGACTTAATTGTCGCAACCATTTTCTAAGGAAAAGGGGGCGTTCTGTATGCTGGAAAATTCCCGTCGGCCTATAAGAACTTAAGTATAACGACCGTCCCGGGGTCAGCCGTTAATTAAGAAACTACCCTATTTTCATCCATTCGGTTTCGAATCTCGGTCAGCTTGACTGGTGCAGGGGGAAGGTAGGAGATAATGCACTCCATTATCAAAACTGTAGGCAAAAATCCTTGATGAAATAGATTGGGGGCATGGACCTGCTTACGGCTTCAATCGAAATTGTTGCGAGGAAAGTGTCTTTGGCGTTGGCTTACCTTTCAGGTACAGCACAGGTAGCTAGGCATGCTCGTCTATTTGTTTTGAATAACTGTCGTTGCTGAGGCAACCGTTTGCCTAACAAAACACGACAGCGACGAAGTCATTTGTTCCCTGGCTCGGGGTCTGGAGTTTCTTGATGAATGCTTACCTGTGAAAACGTGTGCCGCAGTGCATTTGTTCTTAATAAAGGAGAAGTGTACAAAAGTGAAAAATCGCAATTATGTTGCACTACGTCATCCCAGAAGGAGGCCTTACCCGCGTTATTTATGGGATGATTAGGGACAAAAGATACGACGCAACGGTCGAGATCCTTGCCAGCTACGGTGAAGTGTCGACTTCCCGCGCACTGCTTTCCGTCTTGGGTTACTGCTACTATCAGCTGCAGAAATACGTCCAGGCAGCCAACTGCTATGAGGACCTGTGTGCCCTTCTCCCGGATAACCAGGCGTACAAATTCCACTACGCCCAGTCCTTGTATCAGGCAGGTATCTTCACAGAAGCCCTCAAGGTCCTGAGGGAAATCAAATCAGACGAGCTGACGGACCAAATCTTGCAGCTGCAAAGTGCTATTCAGTATTCCAGCGAGGATTACTCAGGGGCCCAGGCCACCCTGAATCAGAGGTCACCGTCGAGCGCGGACACTATGAACGACGAGGGCTGCCTCCTTTATCAGGCTAACATGTTCGACCCGGCTCTCCAGCGGTTCAGCACGTCCATTCAGACGGGCGGCTTTAATCCTTTGGTTGCGTATAACATTGGACTGTGCCACTATCGGAAAAAGGAGAAGTCATTAGCCCTCGATCTAATTGCAGAAATTATTGAAAGAGGAATTAGGAACCACCCGGAGCTGGGCATTGGTGCACAGATTGAGACAGAAGGTGGTGCCCGAAGCGTGGGTAACCCTACTGTTCTTGCCCTGTCTGGGTTGACGCAGGCATTGAATTTGAAGGCAGCGATCGAGTTCCATGACGGGAACATCGCAGCTGCCAGGGAAGCCCTTTTGGATTTGCCCCCACGGGCTGAAAATGAATTGGATCCTATCACTTTGCACAATATGGCTCTGACTGACCCAAATGGGCCTGGTGCTGGGCTTCGAAGACTAGCGTTCCTCCTGGACCTCGGACCACCAGCTTGCCCGCAGGAAACTTTCGCAAATATATTGCTCCTCTGCTGCAAGCATGAAATGTACGACACCGCTGCGGATATTTTGGCAGAACATGCTCATCTCACGTACAAATACCTGACGCCATACCTATACGAGTTGCTGGACGCTCTCATCACCGCGCAGACATCGACAGAAAGTGCGGACAAAAAATTGGGGCTCCTTGCGGCAAATCTCTCCAGCAAGCTGAGGACTCTGGCAGCAAGGGTGCAAGAGGCACGTGGCACGTCTGAGCAAAGCACCCTACGCAATGCCTTGAAGGAGTACGAGACCGTTCTGGAAAATTATCTGCCAGTGGTGATGTCTAGGGCCTGGCTATTTTGGCGCGAGGACGATTTTGTCGGGGCAGAAAAAGAGTTCAGGTCCAGTGCAGAGTTTTGCTCTGAAAACCCGGTGTGGCGCTTACACGCGGCCCACGTGCTCTTTATGCAGGGTGATAAATACAAGGAGGCTGCAGCATTTTACGAGCCCATTGTAAAGCAGAGTTCCGACGAAATCTTATCCGTGTCGGCTGCGGTCTTGGCCAATCTTTGCGTGTCATATATCATGACCTTCCAGAACGAAGAGGCCGAAGAACTGATGCGTAAGGTGGAACGAGCCGAGGAGCAGAAGTCCACCAACAGCTACCAGTGCTTGCATCTGTGCATTGTGAACCTCGTCGTAGGCACTCTATACTGCGCCAAGAACAACTACGAGTTCGGCCTCTCCAGGATCGCCCATGCATTGGAGGGCGGATCCGGGTCAAGATTGTGTGCCGATACTTGGCTCCATGTGAAACGGTGCATCCTGGGTCTGCTGGCTTGCATGGCCAAGCAGAGTGTGATTCTGCCTCACCCGGCCGTACAAGAAGTTATTAATTTTGTCCACTCCTGCGAAATTTACGGCATGCTTACACCTTCCAGTTTGATTGTGCTGTCTAATGAAATTGCCGAGGGCGAGCACTTAACTATCGGCATGGAAGCCAGGAAATTGAGGTATTTGCTATTGAAGATGACTCAATACGAAACCTAGTCGTTCTGTCTATGGTTTACATCCTGTTTTGCGTAAGCTAGGTTGAAGTTAAATAAAATTGTCTTACTAAATCGTGATTTTATTTTGAAGTTTCATAGGTAAGGAACCTTTAATTTAAAGCAACTTTTGTTGGGATGTATTTTCGCTCTATAAATTTTTCGAAAAGATCAAAATATTGCAAGGAATATTCTTATTTGGTTTTGGTTGACCAGATTGCATTATTTCCAAATACAGACTCGTTTCATTCGAATTTCGAAAACCTTTTCCGAGTAAATTCAACTTTAGATTTAGCCATTGTTTTTTTCAAGCCATTACTCTGAAGACACTGAAGTAAGATTTAGAAGATCTACAAATTTAACCAAAGTGCGAATCTGTCAAAAATTCCACAAAGCTTGATAGGATATATTTTAAAGGGATGATATTTAAAATAGCGTAAGTGATGAAACGTTTCAGAATGGATATTTTTGTACACTTCGCTTTACTTTTATCATATCTACTTTTTATTTTATTCAAAAACTGTGATGTTTATGTTACTTGAAAAAATTGATGAACGTATTTTGAAAATTTGTGCAGTTCTCTCCACGAGTATCTGTGGCCAACTCACAACTGCGCAAGCAAACAAGCATTTTGATGATGTTATTTCATATTATTATTATATACGTAATATTATTATTATATACGTAAAATGTTGAACGACGAGTATCTTGAAATCCATGAATGATAATTGGAAAGAGCTTAGTAAAGCATTCTCAAAGTTGTGATCTAAGTTTCTGAATCAAATAGACTATTAATATCTGCTTATGAGGAAACAAACAAATAGCCTAAATTAGATTATTGGTTTCGAAATAGTCGCGGCATAGAACTTTCGAAATATTCTCACAATTTTATTTAGAATCAATGTACGTCAGATGGCTCATATTACGCTACAATTTTTATTCGAAAAATTATTTTCTGCATTTCTATGCAGATTTACTTGTTCCTGCCAATCGGGCTTTTATTTAATTATTTCCACATCAGGCACAAATAAACATTCTGTGAGACTTTTTTTATATAATTCAAGTTGTTTAAACTTCATTCAATTTATGTAGGTATATCAAGATTGATATACCTACATAATTGATTGGAAGGAAGTTTCCTGTGTTATATCATGATATTTGACTTGCTTTGAATTTTCAAGTAACACGAGTAAGAGCATTGAGATCTGAGCTACTATTAAGTGTGGTATTGCCATTAGGAAGGACGGAAATTTTCGGAATTCGTCTTAGCTTTCGTACAAGAGTAATATATATACTTTTTCTTCTGCAATTTTAGAGGTAAAACTTAGAGTATTTTGTCGGTGATTGTGAGATAAGTTGTAACAAAGTTGAAACGTCTCTTGAAGGCGAATATGTTAACGCATTCGAAATTGTTTTAAAATTAAATATGCTTCAAAAAATGAATTATTTAAATCGTCAAATTTATTCCAATGTTGCAATGGGACCAGAATCCACCGAATTTCTGGTGGAGTAGATTGAAGAGCGGAAAGGACTGAAGAAGATCGCCAGCCGGTGTACCTGCAACGGGTTGAAGGGAGGCGGTGGCAATGAATTATAGAAAATTTATTATCGTCGATAGCAGTTCGAAATTGGGTCACGCCAGGTTATATGTTATATAATGGAAATCAACAAAAAGGAGCCAAAAAGGACAATATATACAAACGAGCTCTGGCTGGACTATAATTCGGAGTACGGCAAGGTAAGGTAAGGTTGTTTGGTCGCACCTGCATGCACGTATGTTTACACCCCGCCAGGAATTGCTGCGGTGGAACGAATGGGCACATCAATAGCTTACTTTTAATAAATTCCGACCACGTTTTGAAGCCGTTGGTTTCTCTGCTATCCGTGTAATTTTCACTGACACAATTCTGTGCCTTAGGTGACTGTAGATAGTACAAGGCAGTTGTGAAATGTGTGCGTCTTCTTCTCGGAAGAATTCCTCGGATGGGGCTTCGTGGTTCCTGGTTAATTCTGGTCTGTCGATTTATAACACACAGTCGTCTAAGAAGTTCTATGGACCAGTGCTGAATAATTTATTATCACTAGATCCGCACTAGCCACTGCTTGCTCTGCTCATTGCTTTCGCACATGCACGACCCGAAGTCTTTTGTAGCTCTCTACACTTTTTCACTTATCTCAAAGACACTCTGGTGCTACGCCCGCAGGACTCGGTTGACTAACTGAGGTTGCCCGTCGTCACGGCTTTAAGAATCATAGGCTTTAAGGACTGCACTTGGGGATGCTGTGCTGTCAGACAGAAGACGAACCTTCAGGACTCGTTGCCTCGAGAGCATCAAGCTCTGTTTGCAGGACTGCGAACATCGAGTAACTGAGATGACTTTGATATCGCATAAGGAATTATAGCTTTGCAGAAAGCGGGGATTTTGGTACTGCTACCATCCTCAGAGCCCTACGAGCGGAATACACTCATAGTGGTCTCCGAACAGGGTCGTTTAAAATGAAGCGAGACGCTACTATGTGATGACTTGCACTGGGGAAGCCTTGCTGATTGAATCATGCGCCGTGACACGGGTATGTGCTACCACAGTTCTAGATATGCCAAAATACTAACATGTTTCTGGATATCCCGACGCCGCCGCCGTCATCATCAACAAACACCTGGATGCTCCTTAGGGGAAGCGGATTCGGCCATTTGTCACGTTGTTGATGGAAAACTCAATCGCGTTCAATCGGCCATGGGGTTGAGATGTAACGTTACGATTTTCATCCAGGAAAACTTAAGTTCCTCACTATTCTGGGAAGAAATCGGGGCTTTCTAAATTATTAGGCGACGTCTCAACGTCTATCGCACTAAAAAGAAAAATAAACCATCTCTCTCTGCTTTGTGGCAGTGTTTACCCTGGGTGAATATTCAGAGTTTCGAATACCGACGCTCTTTTTTCATTGAGATAGGTACTCTCACTAATCTGGCCGTCAAAGAGCTACGGGAGCGTTTTATAGTAGCCGTAAAAACTTTGAATTTCGATGTTGAAGAGTACCGTGGGATGCTTGGGGGTGCTGGTACGTTTTTTATAGCACTTTGAAGGTAATCAACTTAGCGATTGTGCTAAGAATCATTTAATTGTGCAGTCAGGTCATCAATTCAGTGAGTGTGGCAAGAAGAAGAGTGGGCGAGTCTTTCGGGGAATGTTAAAGTTGAAAGGAATTGATAAGGGATTGGCTATAGAATGAAAGAATTCTTTAAGAATATATCGGAACAACCCATCTTGAGACATTCACACGATGTGAAAAGAGGGTCTGTGGACTATTATGACGAAGAAGAAGGCGATAAGACTGAAGGGGCATTTTGGGTATTTGTTATGCTGATATGGTGCTTTTTCGGACATTCAGCAACTGTTGTTTGTCAAAGAGGGTATATACATGTAGGTATATGACTCCAAATAAAAATGGAAAGGTGAAAAAATATGCTTTCGCAGTAGTGTGTCGAGAGCATAGACTCAGAGAATGAATTACTGGAGTATTGAAGCGGTTTTATCGATACGAGGGCAACAGCAAGACTATTAAAATAAATAAAACAAAAAATAAAGCTGTAAAAATAGACCCAATATTAAAGGACAACATATACTAGAAACTAAACAAACAAAATAGTAAAAAAATTATTATATTATAATAAAAAGTGACAGACAAAAGCAAAAAATGAATAAAATTATAAAATTATATGTAAGTTAAGAATGAAGTTCCTAGACCTTCTAGAAGTAACCTATAGGTTTGATGATCTGTTAGAAAGTAAGTTTTGAAACTGATGATGTTTGATGTCATACATCTCGGAAACTATTAAAGATACAAACTTAAAACATTAAATACATTATAACTATGTCATCTCCTCAAACGCTGAAAATCAAACTTATAGTACTTTCTAAACCTGAGTAATTTTGGTGCCAGAATTGGCGCGAACCGTTTCTCGTAAAGGGTGAGGTGTTCCGTTGTAGTGTCGCCTCAAACTTGGCGGTCCCAGATCCTCTTCTAAATAAAGGTTTTATGTCGCCTACGTTGTAGACAAGCAAACTGCAAAGGTATAAAACACAAAAATATATAACCGAAGGTAATTTTACTGTAGGCTTCACAAAAAGTTCCAATGGTGGCAGACCAATTCAAACCAACAAGTTCTCTTCATCAGGGACGTATCTGGTCCATCGTATTATTTCATGTCTGGTGAAAAGTTCGCGAATGTTTCCATTAATTAACTTCGCTGACCTTCATTCAATTTTCTGGCTCTCATTATTTTCATTAAATTAATATTTCCGTTATTTTCGCTTGCTATGGGTCCTATAGCAACTGGTTCGTGACGGACTACTTACAAACTTTGTGGGTTCCTGTTAACTAAATGAGATGCGATTTACGACTGATGAAGCTATGAATGAGACTCCATTTTTTATAAATTCCAAACTTAATGCATGCCAGGAGCATTAAATCTTAAAGAGGCATTTTCGGTTAGTCAATCTAACAAAGGCTGTGGTGAGATGCACGCTTTTGAAAATACCTTCCCAGGAATTTTAATTAACCTCGCGGAAGCAAAACGTAAATTAGCGAATTAATTTATGTGTGACACAATTTGATTAGATCTAGTTTAGACTGGAAAGTAAATGCCTGTGGGCAGTGTTTATAAACAGTTGCACCAGCATATCCAACAACGAGGTTACAAGAGGAGTCCTTTCATCGTAAACCAAGCCAGTGTTCAAAGTGGATTTTAAATGTATGTGGTAACGGTCCTGTCTTATGGTTTTAAATTAATCTTTCATTCAGAACAAAGCCAAATTGTTAATTTAATGTCTGATTGCTGACATACCAGAACATGCAGGCGCCAAGCTGCGACTAGCATAATGCAAATTACTAACTTTAAATTTTTTTCTTTTTTACTGGATCGTGGATAATTTTCAGAGTCTGTCTGAATAAAAACCGATGTGGAGATAAGGCTGATTGCTGCACGAAATGTGTACCAGTCAAAGAAGCATTGGGCTCTAACACGATGTATTCTTTTTCAGCCTTTTTGACCCTAAAGGGAAAATATTTTCATATGAAATGAAAATAGCTAAGCCGGGCACTCCGTCCTTATTGCATACGCAAACAGCGACCACCGGTAAGCTCGGTTGATATTTATTTTAGCGCTAGCACTCTTTCGTCGGCCAATATTGATACGTCTCTCCACGTGAGCGCCAACCGATTCCAGTCTTGTTTCTGGGGGGCGAAGAGCTGTCGACAAATGTTTTCAATTTACCGGCCATCAAATGAGAAAACTTGTCAAAATTTCGCGAGTGAAAGCAATTTTCTTTCGGTAGACTTGATTAACAACTCCGCCTTTTCACCTTTTGTTTGCTTCATGAGTAATGCCAGGTATTAATGGCTTTCGCGCCGAAACCGAAATATATTCTCAGGTTTTATTACTTCGTGGCCTTTCTATAAGAATCACTCCCTTGTGATTCTTCTCTTATTATACAAATAAGTTCCTTCCTCTTTGAGAACTTATAAAACATATTTTTTAAGCTTAAAACTTCGCTAAAGTGCTACAATTGAAATTGAACTTTGTCGAAGTGTGTTTGCAGGTCGTAAGCCTGTAATAGAGAAACTGCTATTTGCCCAAAAGCCAATGCTATTTCAATTGCTGATCGGTTTTATTTCGAAAAACTTCCAAATTGTTTGGCCAGTGGAATTTTCTTCATGCCAATGGAGTTCGGGAGCCTGAAGCTATTTTGAATTTAATTTTTGGCACTAAGCCAAGGTGCGGGCGAAATAGCATATGCCTAGCAAAGGTTAATGCCTAACAAGCTGGGAATATACACCTGTTCTAGTATGCTTCTCTGTCTACTTTGACAAGCGAATGAAATGAAATGATCCCGATTAAAACGTTGCACAGTCGCGCGTCCTCGAACGATATCTAGAGCCTTCTCATCAAAAGTAGCACTGGCAAAAAGACTTAATACCACTCGAGGGTGGGGCGAACGAGTGAAGCAAACAGCCAATTTATCTAATTAATTGTCTTGAGCAGATGTCTTAATTTGAACGGGAAAAGGCTCGAGCGATCCTCGAAGTTTTGGCAGCCCCGTCTCTGGCCCATTTGAGTCCTAATTAAAATTCATGGGGAGATGCGGAAAGCCATACAAAAACGACGACGTCCCGACATTGCTTTAAGGGAAAAAAGAAGGCTCAAATGGGGCACGTCTGTTCTTTTTTATACCTTGCAGGTGGTCGTGGGATGATTCAATGGACAATGCTCCAGCTCTTGACTTGTTAATTTTCGCTAAAAGGCCGCCTCGTCCATCCATCACCCAGTAGGTCAACTCCTTCCCTGGTGGTTTAAAGCCGAAGAGGACTATAAGTCTCAGCCACAGGGAACGAAGTGGCCATTCTATCATTTTAATTAACTGCGAATTAATCATAAGCTCTGTTGGCATAGTCCTCCGTGAAACTGTTGAGACCTCTGAAGATCGTGAAGCCTCCGAAGCACGGCAATCCGCCGTCGGTTACTACCGCCTGCTCCTGAAAGATATGTCAGAAGAGAAATATCATTCCGATGCTAAAGGGTATACGGGAATGAATTAATTACACGACGCAAATAACTTTCACGATAACGCGAGATGGATGAAAGAGAAAATGAGTTTTGTGTCGGCTTAACTCCGCCTACTGTTCCACTCTGGATGAAGACGATATCTTCTAGAAACAAATAAGCAAAAAATACTGATCCGAATTTTGGGCGCGAGTATAACTCGCTTTTTAAGACTGGATTAAGTCATTAGCAGTGGTAGAGCTGTGAGAAAAGTTTACCATCACGTCACCGCGACGGGGAATTCTGCGTCATTACGACAGTGCTAGAACAAGTAGCACTAAATTCAGAGAATCTCTGTGGCAATCTGGTTACCTGAACACATCATTATTTATTAAGCAGGATTAACATCAGGATTAATTGCCTGTATGATGCCATTAATCGTCACTATCACCTTATGCAATGTGCTACGATTCTTGATCCTATTAAACAGATGTGCTGGCATAGAGAGGGCTTAATGGACGGGAATAAATCTTCTTAAATGTGCCGAATTGAGTCTAGTAACTCTTTTTACACGCCGGTTAGTTGAAGATTCGCATATATGCAAAATAATAGGTTCTGTTGAAAGTACTTTAGAAAGAGTATTACAATCTTTTATTGGAAAATTATTAATGGTAATTGAAACTTTATACCAAGGCGTGTGGCATGTCGTGAAGGTCACAAGAGCAAAACATATTATTGTTTTCTTTCTAACAAAATTACCGTCTGCGAAGGCGTTTTTCAGCCTGATTTTGAGGAAACGTTTTACTTTCTACCCAGATATTTTTTACCTTACATCTTTTTTTTATTTGGTTAGTCGTTCAGGCGGTCAGGTGGTTAGTAGGTTAGTCTGTTAGGCGGTTAACCGGTCAGTTGCTCACCGGCTAGTACGTGATAGAGTATCAACAAACAAGAATAACTCAGATTAATACATGGCCTTGCGCGAAATCCCACATGGTTTTATGATTTTTATTTATTATGTGTAGCTTAGTGAAAATCCAATTTTTGAAATTGCATGGATTATGGATTATTCTCTACACTATGTTCTATCGGTCTAGCATATGATCCCTATATATTTTCAAATTTGTAGAGCTTTTGGTCCATATGTTTTATGCTTTGAATGTGTAAGTTAATGTGAGTATATCCGGGCTTAAGAAATTGAGATTCCGTTTTTGTAATAATGAATTTAGTTTTTCTTATGTAAAGAGAACAATCAATGTAATGCTAATACCTAAACAAATCAATTTTTTTTTCTATAAGAAATGGCTTTCCTTAATCAGTTGAAGGAATGGTAGCAAAGTCCCAATAAGTAGGGAATTGATAGATAAAGAAATAGACGGGGATGTCTTGTTTCGATTCTTGAAAAGAAGAATACTTATTTTATCTGAATTATTCATGAGTTCTATACCGGAATCTTAACGGGCACTGTGGAGATGATTGATGAGGAACGTCCGAAAACAATTTATCACGACAACAAAGTTGTGACATGTGCCTCGGGAGGACTAGGACAACTTTGGCATTCTGTGCGGCATCCATCGGTCATCATTTGAGGAAAGGTGTGTTTCACTCCTTTTCGGCATTTAAATAAATTCCAGAAGGACAGCCAAATATTGTACAGAACGGTCATTTTAATTTATGAAATTATTCGGATGTTGTATCTGCCATGAAGTGAATCGGTCGATGATGTATGAGTTAATCTATGGCGGACTCGGGATAACCGTGAAAAATGGGTATAATTTCATTAATCACCCCTGAGGCTTTAAAAAACCATTAAAATGTGACGTGTACGATATAATGATGAGACGGGAGCTCCCTACAGGATGTTGTTGACAGATTTTCATTCTGAACCCCTCTGCGCCACAGGAATTCCAGATCTCCGAAACCACTGATTCGGGGCTCAGTTTTAGTCGAGAATAGAATCTGGTGCCTTTAATCCCATCCGCAATCGCTCGTATTAATGCGGGGAAAACTTACATGCCCATTCTGAGAATCCTTTCGAACTTATTTTCCGCCAATTCCCACAAAGACCCAAGGGGGCGACTCCAATTTACATATGGGGCAGTCCGAGGAAACACTTCCTAAGAACGATTCGTCCCAAAACCGCCGTCACGTCGATCAAGGCCAGAACCCTTCAATTAAGTTCAGTCGGTTTTTCGAGCAAGCCAGCGCTCCCGCAGTTCAGCTGTGCCTGCGATGGAATTAAAACCAACGAGCTATGATCTCGAGTTATGTGGAATTAATATCCCCTCGCACATTAAATGGCTCCCGTTCGGCCCAAGGATACCTACTGGATAGAAGTTTAATTCAATTATGGTCGTGCGTGCGTTGGCTACATTAGTGCCCAGGCAGCGGGCGGGGGTTTATACCAACACCCGGACTCCGACTATGGGACAGAGTGTCCCCTAACGTCAATTGGTTTTAGAGGATGATTTATTTCGATCAGTATGCATGAGATGATAAAATTAGGACTGTCGAAAGCAGGGAGTAGCAGGGTAATCAGGGGATAAGTTCGCCCTGGTGTGAGCTGTGTCAGGTCCAATCGGATTGTGCTTATCCCCTGCAAATTGATTTCCAAAGTGCAATTAGGGCAGTGCGTTTTGGAATTGGAATTGCTGAAATTTCTTTTGTTTAGGTGGTCGAAAGATATGTTGTATATTCATACTTATTAAATAAACTACAGATTCAATTACATTTTCGTCTATTTTTTGAGTAGTGTGTTAGTGAGTGAGACTCTAATGCAGATACAATTAAAAAAAAGAAACTGAATCAATCAGAGATTGCTCCCATATTATTGAAAGTTTCCGTCCTTTTACTTACGAGTGCTCGATGAACCTGGAGCGCGAGACTCTTCTTTTTTAATAAGAGATAGCCAGGTCTCCAAGATGAAATTTAAGCCAAAGGTAATTGAGAAGTCAACTGTCGTAGTCCTTTATGTGTTGCAGACTTTTTCAATAAAATAGTTCATTTCGCAAATTTTAAAGTATAAAACGGCCTATTGAGTAGACAAAAGAAGCGCTCTTCAGTTTTGAGTTCCCTCACTGACTTCAATGGTGTTCCTTTGGTGGCTTTGCGAAGTGGATGTCGGGTAGTCGATACCTTTCGGTAATGCGTATCAACGTTCCTTCTCCTTATACACCATTTAGAATATCGTTGCCCTTTTCATTTCAAGAAACTTTTATAAGTTTTTGTCACTGAGCTTTTGGAAAACAAATAAAAGTTTCAAGGACCTGGTTCCACTCAAGTGGCGTACACCATCCTATTTGTCGAGTCGCTCTTCAAACGCAAGTGAAAAGTTTTCCATGATTTTTTCTCGCTAACGAAGTTTTTCCTTCAGTTGAAGGCCAGGGAGAATGGGGAAGAAAAGCAGTCAAAAGTTGTGCCGGTTTTACACCATAGAACTGCACACTTTACTCACTTGCTGGAACGGAACAAATGGGTCCACGCTCTTCTCAGCATTCGGATACGGATGATGGGTACATGGTTCGAATTGATGTGTCTCTGGCAAATACGTTATTTCTTGCAGGCTTCGCTGTATTCCATATGCCGCCGTCGTACTGATAGGAAAATCAACACCAGGTAAAGCAAATTGAATAATTTGACTGAAATCAGTTTTGTGTTACTGCTTTTAAAAAGATCTTTCAAATGAGAGGGATTTTGGAAAAAAATTATTATTATATTATATTATTATTATGTCTTAATTTTCCCAACATGTACATTCTTACTGTAAGTCCTCATTAACTGTTTTTAGGTTAATTGCTTCCCATCCACCGTACAATTTATGTACTAAACCTTTCCTATTTGTAAAATTGCTTTGAATTTAAAAAAATATAATAATTCCCAATACACCTAAGTTTTATCTAGTTAGAGCAAGATTAGTGTCATCTACGCTGCGAGCAAAATTCCACGATCCTTCACACTGAGAAGCATTTTCCTGCATAAATAGGTGAAGTCTTAAAAGCCGTAACAAAACTTCCACCTCGATGTACATTCGCTAGTGCTTCGTCTTTTATGTTTCTGCTAAAAAATTATCTCCCGATCCAAGGCAAGTGCAGCAATACCCCGAGCCGCGGAGGTAATTTGGTGCCTAAGCGGGAAACGGCGCTCCTCCTGTAAAGAGGAGTCCTGTTTATTCCTGTCATATAACGCATTAAACTTTTCGTGACGACATTTCTTTCTTTATAGCCGTGCACTGCCGGCTTCCTCAGCACAGTATACCGGAGCCAAGTCGTCCTCATGAATTCGTCTCTTTTGTGAATTGGAAGCAATGCTGCAGGACATCCTACGCTCGAGAGGAAGCACTACCTGTCAGCGATATTGGGCCCTAGCCGAAATAGAAACATAAACCCGCAGTATTCAGGCAAACTCCTATTTCTATATATTTACGGACGATTTTAAATTTAAGAGCAACTGGGTAATCGAACATAAATTGACGACTTTGTTGGCTTACGACATTCTCCGGGTCGTGATCGAATGTCTTTCCGGAGCGACCCGGCTCCGGCTGCTCTACAGCACCATTGATTCCCAATTGCGCTCGTCGGGCAGCCGAAATTCACTTACGCCGCGCCCGGCTCAGTAAACTCACTTAACTTCCCTCAAATATTATTTTCGTTTTATTTGATATGTTCTCGGAGGACGAGTCTCACTTTCCCAGATTTATGTAATTCTTCGAACAAGACAACGCTAGCGACACGGCCAGCTACAACGTTGTTGACTATAAAACTTGGCAATAAAAGTAGGAAACGACCACCCGCTAGCAGGGCTGTGTATTTACCTCTGGGCTTCAAATAAATTTTTATCCTGGTCGGGGAGCATTATCATCTGCCAGACCGGCTGCCGACCAGAGCCGTCGTCCTCTATGAAGGACCAATTCGATTCTATACGATTCCTTTGTCTACCGATCATTCTGGCCAGTGGCATTTCCTTTGCAGTTGATTTTTAGATTCCGTTTATTGTTAAACCTCAAGTCGGATGTTGTTCCTTGGCAGCAAGGTTCCTTTTCTCAATTTAAGTGTTTCCGCTAAAATGGATGAGCGAGTAGTTGGGTGAAATTTATTTTTCGAAAAATGTGGTTGTAAAGTACCACACCCATCGAAGGTTTTCATTGAAAGTGAGGTTAGGAATACCCTAGTGCTCTAGTTCTAAAGTTGATGGGTTTCTTAAAGATAGTATATGCTTAGATATTAGAAGTACTTTAACTATTTGGACCTTTTCCATTATCATTACAGAATTGAGGAATTAAAAAAGAACAAAAAAAAAAAAAATTCAATCTCATAATGAATAAATTGTTCCAACAATTACTAAACTTATGTTAGCTATTTTTTGTTTCCAAGCTGTAAGACTGTTTCCAAAATTGTAAGAATTTTAGACGTATACCTTTAAGCGGGAGACAATTAGAAATTCAATAAAGGTTTATTGAGGTGTACCTCTTGGGTGGGAATTTAATACATACAATAGCTGAAATTTTTCCATGTAAGGGAAAAAGATACTATGCCCAGGATACGAAGGCGACATGAACCATAAAATACATTCCATTTATACTCCATAGAGAAGAAGCAATCGAAAAACCAAAAAAAAGCGAAATTGGAAAGATTCAGTAAGCACGCCTGTGAAATGAATTTCTGATGACTCCTGAGCAACCCTTTTCGTGTTTTTTGGCTTTACGAAAAAAAGCAAAGAACAACTCCTCTCCCAAGGTAAAGCACTGAACTCAAAGGACACTCTTCGAACAGCAATAGGCGAAACCTGCATGACAAAGAAATCTCAAAATCACTGGTTGTGTTATTTGTTCAGGACTTCATTGCCTAAATAAATGTTGAGTAATTCTGAGCGTTTCGGGCACGAAATTTGCTTCGCTTTCAATCCAGGAGCAAAAGAGGTTGCGGTACGAGTGTACTTGTCGAAATAAATTCAAGTCATTACTGAAATTAATTCATGAACTGAAAAATTCGAGGAGCTACGTGTTTTTACTGGTTTTATGTAGGGTATCATTTAAATGCTCGTGCGATCAAGTGGAAGAAGCGTACGAGGACGCAAAGAAATATTGCCGGGAGCAGGTGTAACATTTTTGTGATTACTTCAGCGCCATTACCAAGGAGTAAACACACCTTGGCAACTCCTTAGCGCTCTTTAAAGGAACTATTACATAAATTTGCGAGGACATATTTATAGTGCACCCAAAAGAAGCCGGCATTATAAGGCAAGTGTAGAGCAAGTGGGGTGTAAATTATCGTCGTTTATTTTTCTAGAATGGAAAGATCATTTTTCGTCTAGGAAAAGGGAAGGGAAGGAAATAATTGGAAAAATTCCCATACAACTACTCAGCTCGTACTCCTGTGGGCCGCCTTGGATATATATGGGAGGACCCAACGATAGGAGACAGTTTACTTAAGTGGGAGAAATATATTGAAGTTTTTAGGAGTATTTTTTCAGAGAGCGGTCGGGGCTTCCTGCCCGGTGCTCGTAATTGGGGCAAATAGTTTTCATCTGCTTAGGATGACCCTCTTCAAACTGAGTAACACATAAACGGCCAATACATGCAAACGTGAGCCACCTGGGAAGAAAACCTTAATGACTTTTGTAGGACTGAGGTGTTGTTAATCTTAGTAGAAATATTTTGTCTATAAATTGCACAATTTGCGCGAGGCATCAATTGAAAATGTGTGGTTCGCTATTGATAAATCTAATAAAACTGATAAAATAGTCTAAGTTTAGAAATAAAAACTGTTCCAGAGTTCTTAAGGAACAAAATTTGAATAAAAAAATATGCATTATTATAAAAAAAATGCTAGGAATTACCATTAAGAGATAAATAGAAAACTAATAGCAATTTAAAAGCTCTAAATATTTGATTTGACCTAGTGTTCTTTATAAATTCGTAAGACTTGTGAAAATCGCTGTTGCGTTTAGCAAACAATTTTTTACAACCATCGAAAATATTGTGTTAATTCTAAATCGTGTACATTTCGTCACGTAAACAACCGAAAAAAAAACGTTGAATTTCAAGGAGCCCTCGAACAAGGCTTCCGCGTCGCCCTGTGGTGAGTGAGCTCGTTGATATTCATTGCTCATTATCCAGGTCATGTTTCTGAAGGGCCTTTTCAGCGACGACGCCACAAAAGCAGAATTTTCGGTAAATGCGAGAATTTAGATGACCATTTCGTTGAGCAGTTGAAAATTCTGTCCGCACCCAACTCGAAACAACATGCTTTCCGGATCTACCGCTCTAAGGGAATGGGTTTGCCCTGGTAAAGGCTGTAGTCCTCACCTTCACACATGGTCCCTATGGGATCCTGATGGCGCCCGAGCGAGCATGTACATAGCGAATTGATTATGCTAGGAAGGACCGAATTGGCCTAGTGCTCTCTGATGGAATAATATTTCCTCTAAAGAAACAAGTCAAAGATTGCTTTTAATGGTTGGATTATTTTTAGTATTTTATGTAGGCTCTGGGAAAAGTTCTGAAAATCCACTCAGCGTATGGCACGAACACGAAGAAAATCAACTGTCTAATTTGGTCCATCAATCAAGAGTGTATTCGTAGCATTTCCAGAACTTCACGGTGTTTAAATTCACATCCGTATTGATTTAATAGAGCAACCCTAAACTCTTTGTACTCCTCTCAAACTGAAGCTAAACCTTTCGGGCTCGTAGTCAGAAAAACGTCTGAAAGATTGCGGCACTCATTTGATGGAGATATTCCAGCCAATCCCCTAATCTATCACCTTTCTGAAAGATAAATGCCTTTTAAGACTTGACCCAAAAGGTTTGGAGCCTGTTTAGGGAATAAGTCCGGCGGGATACCCGAGTTAAATTTGAAACAGCACTTGTTTGAAACTCCGGGATGACTTTATATGTTTGGCTAGAAGTTCTCCAGGCCCGATGACCTCTAGAACAAGATAAATAAATTTGAGGATTTACAAACGATGTGTAAGGACGTGGGCAGCCATTAGATTAGATGATATTATTAGTTCTACTCCCCCACTACTCCTCTTTTTTATGGCGTCTTGTCTGATGGTTGGATAGTAACAGTCTTAAAGATGGCTTCTTTGGAAAACAGGGCGATATCTACCAAAATGGATTACTTCCCTGCTAATTAACTAATTAAAGGCCTTTTAATTTTCTTTAGAGGATTGCAACTTAAATAATTTTGTTAAGACTTTAAAAAGAAGTGTACTATAAGAAATGTCTAAAATCAATTTCTTCTTTCAGAATCAAGTTCTGCTTTTCGAGTTTTTTATGGTCTCACTCGTTCCTTGGTTTACCATTTTTAATAAAATGCCCATGAGAGATACTATCCACAGAAGCTCGTCCATAATAATTGATATATGGGTACATAACAATTTCATTGGTTTTTAAATTCTCAATTCTTCAAGTGTATCAGAAAAGTCATCAGGGACATAAATCGTAGAGCTTAGAGGATAATGGAAAAAGTATTTAAAAGAAATGTGAGTCAAAAGAACAGCCAGTCCCAACTGGTGATTCCCTTTCTTCCGATATTGAACGCATAAATAAAACGGAATGCCAATTCGAACATATGCAGGCAACATCTTGCAACGCGCATACACAAATGGAATAAGATGCCTTTAGGGCTAGTATGCAGGCAAATCGAGTGAACCGGGCTACGCCGGGAGAAGGCGATCATTACGAAGAAAGGCACGTTTTACCAATAGTCTAGGTGGGAGCTCATCCCGTATTTTATACGTAATCCCGACAGGACGTGAAGTAAGCGGGCGAATTTTCCCAATGCGGATGGATTTGTAGCGAACAGGCAATAAGTCGTATGCTTAAGGTATTAGCTAGGAACTCCTTATGCTTTCCTAGCTAGGTATGTCTAGCTCACCGGAGGTTTACGAAGCCCTAAAGAGTTTAGGAGATCTTCAAAATTAATTTTCAAATGAAAGCAGATTTTGCTACCAAACTCTTTCCTGGAGTAAATTGAATAAATGCAAGTTTAACCGCTTGGCTGGTCTTCTTCGAAAGATGATGCGGGAAACAACCCCTTGAAAGGGTCATTCAGAACCTCATTGTTCTTTGCATTGTGCCCTCGGACAATAAGATAAAACAAAGCGTGTATTATTCTCGACTTGAAAATTGCTGAAATCCTCTTCTGGTAAATTGCTTGTCACATACACTGGAAATTCATTACAGGAGCACCACTTCACACACTTCACACACATTCGCTATGAGGGCTTTTTACATTTACTGGCTGCTCCGCGGCTCCCAGGGCATGCCGCTAGGTTGCTGCCTTTGGCAGCAACATAAATTGAAGATATCCTGAATTATGGTGTTTCTACTCCTTTCTTAGGACTCGCAAGGAAGGTGTGATGGATCTTTCAAGGACACCAGAAATTGCGCCCCATTTTAAGATTTTACATCAGAAATTTAAATGAAGTTGTTACCCAAATGGGCTGATTATATAAAAAGGACGATGTTTGTTTTTTGCATAGGGATTCATGTCGGCATTCAGAGTTTGTAGAGTCCAATAAAAAGTTCCGCAAATTTGTGTCTAACGAGTGTCTGTAGCATAATAAAAGCATTTGCAGTAAATCTACAATTGTTCTTATATTTCCGTCCAGATTACAAATAAAATAAAAACGGCTATAAAATGAATTTATGATCTTATTAAAGGACGCTTAGAATGCCATGAATGAGGCATATAAGTCCGTACCGGATGGGGTGCGCTTATTTGTCCAGAGGTTTTATGAACAAACTTTCCCAAGTGACCTCTGTTTTGGGGTTTAGAGAATTTACTGTTCCGAACTAATTCCTTAACAAAATTATTCAAACGGTAAAAGTATTTTCAAATTAAACCAAAATTACATTTGCTAGCTTTTTAGTTAATACCAGTTAAATTAAATAGTGTTTCCACCTTAAATGGGAGGACTATTCAAACTATTCATACTATTCATTAGCTACTTAACTACTTAACAAAAAGTTCCCTTCTGAGGAGAGCCCGTGGTTCACAGCGTCTAGTGCTTGGCGGAGAAATCAAAATATGCAGTTTCTGCGAAATTTGCATTTTTATTACTATTATATTCTCGCTTCATCTACACCTGATTTATAATGGACAGACATTCTAAACAATCCGCACTAATTCAGAAACTAATGAATAGTAGTTAGAATGTTGCATGGAAATAAATAATATAGTTACCATAGAAAAGCAACAAAAACAACTTACTGTTGTGGACTGAAAACCATTGCCTTCAGCACGAAAATTTACGAAAAAAATCGTTAATTTTATATTTTTCTCAGTAGTTCACTAATCTAGCCGCACACAGACGAACGGAACTTGGTTCCAAGGTAGCCGCTCAAGCGCAACTAAACTCACTGAACAAACGTGCCGGCCTCTCACTTCCCTCTGCGATTCGCGCACTGCGAACTCTTAGCCAACGCTTACCTTACCTTACCCCCAATGACTCTATAGTTCATATATTAAGGCATTAGATTATCTTTCCAATGGTGAAAGAATTTTGAAAATCGATCCAAAAAGTGTTCTTTTTATATTGTGAAGTGTTTGCCGTGGTCTCCATATTTTATCTGATTTACGCTTATTAGCTGCACAATAGTAGGAAATTTATAGTTCTTGCAGCGTTTAAGGCATTCATACAGAGTGACCGCTTTCCCACTTTTTATGCCGCCTTTTTCAGTCCGGATTTCCCAAACCGTAAGAACTCAATCGTGGTAATTGGGAGCAAAGCACTTTTTAAGTGCCTTTCCAAGGCGGCTCCATTGTCCAGTAAAAAACTGCTAAAGAAACAGCTTAAAGACTATCGAGAGTCCTTGTGCCCCATTTCGAGCTCGCATTTGCATTTCTCACAGGGACGTGTAGCCTGGCCCATAAATTTATAGCCATTAAAGCTGAAAGTGTATTTCGGGTGCATGGCGGCTGCATCGAATAGGATTTCCGAGGGTGAAAGCCTACAGGGGAGCTACCTGCAGACGGTAGTGCAGCCCGTCGTTTTATCCTTTGGAATTGAAAATGAAAATCGCTTCCTTTGCATTTATACGCTCTTTATGCAAATGGTCTCGTTGCCGAACCTGGTTGCCTGTCGCTGCCAGTCCTTGCAAGGAAACGTTTATACGGGAGCTCTCCCTGAAACGCCAACGTGTCACTTTGTGTTCAAGAAGAAGATTAATTGGGCGCATTAATTAAGTGCCGCTGCGGGCTCGTTTTAATTAGGCCAAATACATCGCACCAAACGAGGCATATTTCGGCTCTGTCGTTGCCAATCGACATTCCAGAGGCTACGGGACAAATTTGAAACTCAAGTTGATCTTATAGATCTATTGAGATATGATCCTTATTTGTGACAAGATTTTCACATACCTTGAGATATTCATCCACTCATACAAGATATGTTTTAATTAAATATTTGCAGCGTACATTATCATATGTTGTGAATACAATACATTGCATTTTTAGCCGCCTGTCTGTGTGGAACTTCAATCTTGTGGCATATATAAATTACCAGTATTATCAGAATTTCTTTACCTAGAATCCAGAAATGGCTTGTTATTTATAGTTTATATGCTAAGTCTGAAAAATGGTCAGAAATCCGTGGTTATGTGGAAAGCTATTCAGAGATACGAAAAAGAATCGTCACCGCCACAAACTGCCGATAGAAGTCGACCTTCAAGGGCATTCTGCCGTAAATATCTTTACAAAAGGTTATAAAGTTAAAGCGCTGTTTATTAGTGCAATATTTGTTGCTTATCTGCCATTCCGGTCCCGTGGTCCCGCTCAATGATCCACACACGCGGATCCCGCCGGGCCTATTACTCGGTAAAGGGAATGGGGCGGGAACAAAGTGAATGACTGATGACAACCGTTTATGGGTACACTTTTGAGCCCCAGTATCTACGAGGGATTTGCCTAACGAAAGATGATAATGGGAGCCAGCAATTTGCCATTCAAAGCGCGATGAGAGCTCGTAATCAGATGCCGTGGAAAAATTCATTCAGTACTTGGAAGAAATAAGGTACTATCGCATTCGCAGAGCCCTTACCCTGGAAAGGTTTAATTTATTTGGCTCATTGTTTCGTTTTGCTTGGCTTTTCGAGGAAACGTGCTTCACATAGACATGGCAGATGAGCTCAGCGGCGCGAATAATTCCCAGTTAAGATTAATGATACATACGCGGTTTAATGAGCATTACACTGTAGTGATGGAAAGAGTGTCTACTTGAAAGCAGAGACCGCTTGCAACTTAAATCTATCGCTGGTAAATATTCCGTAGATTACACAAGGTATAAAAGCCTAAGAAAGTAAATTTAGAATCTATACTCAAAATCCAACTGTGACGTTCCATTACTGAATATTCAAAATGTTCTTGTTTGCTTGTTATACCGAGATGGCCTGAAAATTGCTAGGTGAATTTTTATGGAAAGCTAGGAAATAAGATAACAATAGGTGTGCCAAAAACATTTTATGTATCGTACTGTAGAGCGTAGATGAACAGCTCGTGAAGCCCAAAGCAATAAATGACAGGAATTTGCCATGAGTGGAGGAAGCTAGTCTGGACTTGTAATAAACTGCGTGTATCTTGTACATGTAACAGGCAAAGCCTAGATGGATTATGACACGACTCTTTTAAATAGCCCAATTCAGAATCTCTCAGATAGACCATAAAACCAGTTAGGATATAATATACAAATTTACGTCAATTTGCCTGTTCGTATATTTGTTACTTAGTTTTCGAGATGTCGTGATTTCAGGCTGCTCCCACATCTGTGGTTGTGTTTATTCTAAATTTATGTGAGCTAGATTATTTTTGAAACTTTTTAAAATGCCTGTTCCTTGTTCAAGAAAATTTAAACACGGTTAGAATAATTTTTACAAATCGCGAAAAGGTTTTCTATAGTTAGGATCCTATACTTTGTAGTTAAAAGTATATCAATGATATTAGATAACATTTCGGAAACGAACATAGAATTTTCTTTTAATTTGTCTCATTGTCCACATACATACCTAACAAAACGTAAAAAATCATTAATAAATTTAATTAAAATTCCCACTCATATGTCCCCCGATTATTAAAGAATTTAAATTAATGACTGGAAAATTAGATTTCCAATGTATAAATCTACATCTACCCAGGCAGCGCTCGATCACACATTTCTCCGCTTTATTTGGCATATTAAGCAAGGCATTAGCGATTTTACATGACGGATATGTGGTGTATCCACAGAATTTATTACTGATTAATGGACACTTTTATTGGCCTTGTCTGCCGTAAGCATCATTGCAAATTTATCGAGGTCCGACGTAGAAAAATTGTAATCATTTGTGGTCAACGCGCATCCTGGAATAATCCCTCAACTTGGCTAAATATTTTTTATGGAACAAAGGCAAGGGCTGACAGTGTGGCAATTCGACAAGTAAATGGCTCTGGTACTTATACTATTTTTCATTCAATTAATCGTGCTTTTCTGTATCTGTATGCGATTAATCTATCGAAGAGCAGGTTGATGAGGTATTTTGATTGCATTTGTTTCTAAAGCAAAAGTAAACACATGAAAATTTACAAAATGAACTATTTTTAGTACTTTAAAAAAGGCCTGTAATATATCCTGATGTGAATATATCACTAATAAAATTAGATGTAAAGGTTAAATATAAAGGTATTCAAAAATAAAGTTTGAAATTTAATTTCTTCGCTAATGGTTCCATCTGCTTCTCAATTTTTAATGATGAAGTAATGAATTTAAGTTTTGTTTTACAACCCTCAACCCTTTCCGCGTACCCTGCGGCATTCAGGGAGGCAATAAGAACAGATAACCGCTTTAAAGGAAACAAATCAACTCACTTATCTCACCTTCTTCAAATAACATCCCACTCGAGTGGAGCGAATAAAAAAAATTATCCCTAGATGATCCTATAAATCCTACTCGCCCCGGAACATGATTTCAAAAGTTTCCCAAATCTTGATAAGAATAGGATAACTAAACCGAATATCCAATGAATTTAACTAAATGTTGAGAGGACCCTTCGCGTTGGCAGTTCAACTTTTTCCTCATCGAAATGATAAAATTTAAATCGACGGGTTCCTTATGCAAATATTCTGGCACATGGAGAGCCCCGCCGCGTCCTTTCCATAAAAAGCCCTACATTCAAAATATTTAGAGAGGAAAACGTCCAGGAGTACCGCCTGCGGCGAGGACTATCCCAAAAACCGAAAAACGAAAAAATGCTAGCACGGTGACGAAGAAATTCATAATTCTCCCTTTTCCTTGGAATCGACAGCAACGGACATAGATTCGGTCCTGGTCACATTCATCCCGAAAAGGGCTTTTTAGCATTTATTCGTGACAGCGCACACGCCATGCCGATAGCGTTTCTAAGAGCGCCACGAATTCGAACTTAAAGCCGCTTAAAGTATATTTGCACTCAATCGGAATGTCCTCCACTGCTTGCAATGCAAACTTTTTCTTCGACGGTGCAGCATAATGCGGGTAGGGCAATTATTTACGTCGCAGGGATCAAAAAAGATTGCACAAGAAATAGAATAGACAGGCAAACACGAAATTACCCCTTGATTGCATGGAAAATAACGTCTGGGTCGGATTTGAGTAAGGATATAACTTCCTCCTGGAACAGGCTGTTAATGCAGCAAATGCAGTCGGATGGAACAAAGTCGGACCAGATAAAATGCATATTTAACGTAGTTTCATGTGAACCGATGTGAACTACCTGAATTTGTGATTAATTGATACGATGTGCATGGAATATTGACAAAACCCACCGACCTCAAACGTCGTTGGAAGATGTATTTGATTGGGCTTGATACGGTTAAACATGGCTTGGCGATATATTTTGCTGAGGAATCGAAATGCTTATTGATTAAAGTTCTCAAGTCAATGGTTTGTCCACTAGACAATTTTTTAACGTACAAAATATGGCTGCTTTCGTACAGTCCCCCATGAACCACGCTATAGTCATTGATTTCAAATCTGAACAACCCCTCAGCTGTTTGTGGTGCTCGTTTTTGTCTTGTCAGCTTCATAGATATCCAGTTCAAGATACCCACCGGATAGATATCCGGGCAGCTACCCCTGGCACCCGTTACCACCGGCAGAGACTTCGGCGTTTGATTAGTGTCCCATCAATTCCGCCCTTATCAAAAGAAAACATCCTAAGCTGTTCTGTTTCGGTGGAGTCCAGATTCTCCCGCACTTTCTGTTCATTACGATTTGTTCAAATTTCCTGGGACATCCGTGTGCTACTGTGTCACTTCAGAAGTTTCGAATCAATTAAAAACAGCTTAATAAAGCGCTCTGTGGTTTTGTAGACGAGTCAATAATTGGATTGGTAACCGAATGCCATCTTGATTAAAACTTGAGGACGAATGACGACGGCTGCTGTTCAGCTTAGTCTCGGGCTCGGCCGCAGAGCTCTTTCGACTAGTAGGATGCCTTCTTGCCGCTGTCAACTTAATTAAAGCGGCACTACGATTAAGGACAAGAGTCCTTTTTGCTGCCTCACGATAGAGCCAAGGGCAATAGTAGCGGTGCCGAAAATAAGGCGGCCAGTGTATACGGAAAAGTTTTATGCTTTTTTCATGGATGCCCGAAATCTGCCCGGAGATAGAGGAGCCAGAAGCAACTAAGGTATTTAGGTCAGAGTAGCAATTTGGACAGCGTTAACCATTTCAGTGTCAATGCTATCCGGGGCTTCGGGACTGTTTCTTGTTTATCCCGTGGTTTTCATTAAACGCCCTTAAACGGAATGATGCCGCAAAATGGCATTTTAGGAAGAGATAATGAGCTGAAATTATCATTTAGCCGGCTACAGCCACCTGAGCTCGAACAGCTTTTACACGGCTAACTCACACCACGACGACTCATAGTCTTCGCAATTTAGCAAATGTATGCATTCAATTTCCGCCGGAGAAATGAAGAAGATTCCTTAAATGGCGTTATAACGCTCCCCCCGGACTGAAATGTAACTTTGGTATGCAAAATAATAAAGTTTCCTCCGCTGTTGCTCGGGTTTATGACGCCCGAGAGCGGGCCTCGCTTTGTGGCGGTCGCACGTAAGCATGGCATGGTGTCGGGTCACATATCCTGCACGACGTGAAGGTTTTCAACGGCTTAACTGGTGTTACATTTTAACTAAACGGGGCTCTACTAGAAGGCGATGCTTAGTTCCCTCAGGGTGACTAATTACAGCTTTCATTATATGAAGCTCCGATATTGACTTAATTAAAAATGAACATGATTTCTAAAGAGAGACGAGCAAGTCTTTAAATAAATGAGAAATTTCATGTCGATTGCTCCAAAACTCGTCCCGCTTCCTTCCCACTAATATCAAAGATGAATATTTTAAATTATAACCACTTGAAGCTTAATGAAATTCTAATATTTTAGATTTCCAACTACCAGAGTGGGTTGGACTCGCTTTGAGACTTCTACACAGATTTAACTTGAGAGCTTTTGAAAAACAGTTAATCCAAAAAAACGCGCTATATCAAACCGATGTCTTCGATGTCGATTAAAATTAAAAGAAATAATGAACTGATTCAGTTAAAACCTTACATAGAGCTTCGTTATGCGTAATGTTACATTTTATTAAAATTAACAGTTTTCTTCGTTTTGAAATATGTACCTATCGAATCTCTAGATTCAAATTCTCTAGAAAGTGGCATAGATGTGCAACATTAGTTTTATGTTTTGTCATTAGAAATGAAGATAACAAAGCGGTAACGGATTTTGTAAGCAGAGCACGAGTACTAACTGAAATTATTCTGAATGCGTGTTGTCTATGGGCTACTTCGCTTTACAACACATCAACTATTCAGAACAGATCTCATTCAGACATTCAGTTAAAATGAAAATGTCTATTATTCTAGTAAAACGTAGAAAGTCGACAGCCGACGTCCATTTGTGTCGGGAGCCATTTGTATCTGTCGGCTGAAACAAAGCATACGTGTATATAAGCATTAAATTAATTTCACTGTGGAAAGACTACCTGGCCAGCATGAAGCATATAAGGTATTTTTACGCCGTATCATTTCCAACCTTCCATCTTGTCCATCGTGTGACTGGTGGGCAAGGTCAAAACCTAACAATGCCCACCTGACGTAGACCATAGAAACAAGGAGGCGAAAACCCACAAATCGCATATGCCCGGGTGTAGCACATAAAGGCAATCAACCAAGCTTTCACACGTTATGCCAACTGGATGCCATATGTCCAGCCGCCATAGGACATCTTTTTCATATATTTACAAACCGTGCGACTGTACGTCCTCCCAGCTTTTGCTAGGATGTTTTGTATCTTTTAATGGCACAAAACTTTTTCCCAGGCAAAAACAGAGCGCCCAACTTTTTGCTTTGCCAACTTTAAAAGTAATTAGGATCAAGCTCTCATTAATCACGGAAACTTTTTCATTCCTCGCAGCGGAAAGATTTATCTCGCCCGGGGCACAGCTGAGCTTAAATTATGTGACAAAATTTTTGATGCGACGAATGCCTGCGCCCGGACTGCCCTGTTCTCAGTCTAGATATTCCCAACCCGAGTGACGGTCGCTGAGTCCTCAGAGGAAAAGTAACCCCTCTGGCTAGTGGATATTGTTTGGCTTATGTTTAGCATGAGTTAAGTCGGTGGAATTTGCATACTCTAAACAAAATTTTATGCAGAGAAATACCAGTTACAGTCTGCAAAACCGATAAGTGAAAAAACTATGCAAAGAGCAATTAACAAAACATCAAAAAGGATCTGTATCATCTTATTCCCAATTTTAACACCTCGAATTATTTGTTTAGGAAAAGAAATTTGTTTTACAAGCGCATGGCACATTCTTGAATACATAGGGTTTCTTAATTTAATTCATTTCGTCTAAGAGTTTAAATCATATTTTATTATGCGAAACCATTCGTAAACAATTCAAAACTTTGTATGTTTATTTAAGAGCATTTTTAAGTAAAGCCAAAAAGACGCAATTTATGGATTTGTTTTACGCTGAAGCAGTTAAAAGTAAGCCTAAAATTCCACAACTTGGGCCCTGAATTGGTAGATTTTGTAAATTCGATTTATTAACAAAAAGCCGCAATTACTAGTTTTACGTGCGCATTTTGTAAGATTTAACAGGTCATTCTGGGTTTTAGAGGCCGGGAATGGACGAAATTAGTTAAAATTAATTTTTGTATTTTTTTTTATAAAAAAGGACATGCAATGATTTTTAGTTAGTTAGGTGTTTCGTGAACTTCCACTGAAAGAGGAAATAAAAGTCACAGTGATTTTGAGAATTTATGTTCAGAAAGGTCTTTTAAGTAAGTGTGTGAGGTTCTCGTCATTTCTGCTTCAACTTCGTGCTTCTACAGCAAGGCGAAGCCACAATCAAGTTATTGAATCTTGTCGAAACTTCTAATGAAGCGACCCGTCTGCTTTTAAAAGTAAACCAACGGCTTCGTTAAACTTTCAGAAAGACTAATTGCATATACGCACAGAGCCGACCAGGCCCCAAATGTAACATCTTAGAACTCGCATAAATATAAAATTACGAAGGGTATTAGCTCGCATTAGAAAATAACAAGGCAAATTGGCGTTGCTTTGAAGTTGCTAAGGTAATTTCACGATGTGAAACTCCACGAAAATTGTCTTGCTCTCTTATCCACAGGAGACGCAATTTAAGCCGCACATGCTGCGTACTAGCAGCTGTAAAACAGTTCAGACCGTATTGTTCAGTACGTAGCTTTTACGTATAGACCTCATGGAGACTCCCCGCTTTTAAATTTTCATATATTCCAATTCACGGCGTTTAACACACACTGATTAGGACGTTAACGCTCAGGTAGATTTATGCGGTGGGAAACTTGTAAAAGTTATTGTTACCGACTTTTCTTCACGTTTTTCTGTTCATTACAGCACTTCCATATTCCGGGAGAGATCTTGATTCACTCCGGCAGAGCCGGTCTTTCTGCTGGCTAGTCTTGGCTAGGAGGAGGGAATAATTTATGAACGCAATAAGAAGAACAGTGCCAGGCCAGAAGGAGATCAAATCGAATTTCTTGATTTATTTCCACCAGGGTCGGTATTCGCTTAGGAAAGATCTCGATAGTCGCGAATTCAATCATCGATTTATTCTTGCCTCCCGGGGGATTTGGTGGTGAAAAATTCGACGATGATGTGATATCTCTGCTTTAATATGCCCAAACCACCGAGCTACCAGCGTTTATGATGAATGTGCACGTCCTTACCAAATTCCAGCGCATTTTCATTTAAAAAACGGACAGTATGTGGCAATTTGTAAATTTTTCCGGGGGCAGAGTGCCACAATTACCAGGGGCTGGCTCTGTCCTCTGCTTTTGTTTTCGAACAATTTATTGAAATAATCCTGAAATATCAATGGAAACGGCGAGAATTTAGCTACAGAGTGCTACAATGCCCGCAGGCAGATTTTCGAAAATTGCCTGGGTAGAAATAAGATAAATCGGATTTTGCACAAACAGTTTGGGAACAAAGGACCATTTATTTTGCAAAATAAATAGGGAAGTAATTAAAGCCACGTTTTGTTCCACGGCAATGTTTTAAATCCGTTTGGGAGTATTAAAAGTCTTTCTAGTTACTTTGTTTAATACTGTTGCTTAAAGAAACCCCAATGCAGATATCAATTATTGGATCTCATCCCATTTTTTTGTTGTTGTTTCCCTCCTGTTCCAACTTAACTTCCTATTCGTGTATCCGAATTGCAAAAGCCTCCAATTTCTGTCGTCGCTACGTGCCCCGGGCTAGAAGTTGAAGAAATTCACCTACCGGTAGCATTATCATAATTCGTGAGCTATTAGTTTAGTTCAAAGTCATGGATGGATTACACGGATTACCTTGCACATTGTTCTTCGTAATAGCGCACTGGCGCTCTTATCAGGCAATTATTTCTTATCGGATTTAACTGCTAAGACATTAATCAAACGACAGCAAATCGATCTTAGAACCCTCGCGGCTTATCTGAAATTTACTTAAGGAGTGTAATTCGAACGGATGCCCTCTTGGTTTAGTTGGGATGATTGAGTGATTCTGTGAATGGCAGTCGTTCTACCTCTGTGGAAAATATTTACTAGCCGCAAGAATTTGGCTGATTAATGGTCAAGGCTTGCCCTGGTAGGGTATTCCGCATCCATTATTGCATTATAAAATCTTTCGTCATTTGATTGGACGACTGTGGACAATTTTATATGAAAAGCCGATGGAGACTAGCCCATTTACGATTTTCAAACATATATTCAAAATTGTCGATATTAAATACATCCCTAAAGAAAAACGACATTACTTTTTACCCTGTATTTTTATTTTGTGGATCTCTAAGCCTTTTAGGAAAGTAGAGTATAATTCACATGCTTTCACCATCCTAAGAACATTAGCATAGGAAAACCAGTGCATAACTAGTGAACGACACCTAAACTGAACGTCACGTTCATCAGACGACTTTTTCTCAAACTTCGCAAATTACTCGTCATTAAACTCACTAACAAATTGTAAAAGTTAAGGGGAAGTTATCAGAATGCAAATGAGCATCAAACCCTCTCGATACGGCTGTGTAACTCTAGTGACGATGACGACACTAGTTCCAGGAGTTGGTATGCTCTTTGATGAGCTTTTGATGAAAGTCGTCCTAGGGATGATGATTCTATGGCAACATTTGCGTACAGTAATAGCTGTCGCTTCTCGAACAAATTCGAGCTATTGCTTTAATTATTCAGTGTAAATGGCAAAAATACGGGAACTGGCCTAAAGGCGTTGTCAATTATTCAACCAAGTTCCATCTTCCATTCATTCTGAACAAGGAAATAAACATTTCAAATGCAGCGGTCTGTTCTATTTGCCTGAAATGCAAATTTCACCAATGAAAGCATAAAAGGTTATTTTCAATTAGGGGCTATTTTGTGGTGCATAAGTGCCAGCGTGAGTTTGGTTATCGATTTATACAAATTAAATGTGGCGAAAAATATTTTACAAATGCGCTATTAATTACTATTTGATTTTTCTACTAAAATGACTATAAGTCGTCGTTAGAAGAGACATAAACCTGGGTTTGAACGTTAAAAGGATCAAACCCCTCTTTATTTATCTATACATATAATAAAACTGTAACGGGATCAATTCTTTACATTGAAGTTAACAAAATATTTTTTGGAAGCATTTCGACACCAATGGAAGCCGAAAAAAACATCAAAATATTTGTCTGTCTGTCCTGTTGTGCATCACACCAAAACTACTGAACGGATTTTAATCAAACTTGGCATAGGGATGCTTCATGTTACAGAACAGTCCTTAGGGTACGTGTCGAGCCCATCCGTCACAGATGTCCCGAGGGACGCAACAATTCTGTTGGTGGCTTTGTCTGCATCGTATACAAATCGACAATTTTTAACCAATCCGAAGCGACTATCCTATTGGAAACTCTATGGAAGGAAGGTTTTCATACCGCGGCTCTGTGAGCGGGCAATTTTGGTCCCGTCCTCGCACACACTATTAAATTAAAAGCCGGGTGCAATGACACACGTTTGAAAATACGTCTCTTCAAAACCGGATGTGGTGCAAGTGAACGTGTCTTCATTCCCCGAATTCCGCTTAGCCCAAATAACTCTCCGTTCCGTTTTAAACGTGCGCAATTCCCTGTTAGCGTCTGCTCCAGCATGACTATAAACAAAGTCCAGTGCTGAGCACTGTAGGCGTGAACCTCAGTCTTAACTGTCAGACTTGCCCTGTTGGTGAATTAGTATGGGAGGTTGAAATGTTTCTTTAAGAAAATTGTTCAGTTTCATCAGCACATCCATCCTCAGAAGTAGAACTACACCGTTCTACTATACCCTATATGTGTATATCTACTTATAACATTTCATTACACTATGCAGCAAAACCCCTAGGTCCATGCGAACGAAGTCACGGGCACATCTAGTTATGAGATATAACATTCAATTATTAAATAACAGTTGTAGCTCGTAACTTTGTACATTAAAATTTTAAATTTATTTTTCAGGTTTACTAGATGAGGACAGCACCTTCCACACAAATTTCTAGCGAAATCCTATAAAACTTTCCAATTCCCGGGCTAATTATTCTCCGAAGAAAGTCCTGGGTAAATACTTTAGAGCAGCTGTCAACCCTTTGATGCCAAGAAGTCTAATGCAGGATCACTGGAAAGGAGGAAAGCACTCCACATAGCCGTCTCGAAAGGGCTAAATACAGGAAAGCTGAGGCGAATCATTGCGAGCATCATCGAAGCTTACAGTCAAAGTAATGCAGGATTAGGCGGGCATGGGTGGAAAGAGTGTGCTCAATCCCCTTCAAAGTTTGTTCAAACGAACAACAGAAAGAATGTCGAATTTCACAGGGCGAGGGATTAACTTTGTTCATGAGTGGATTTGCCGGCATTAGTTGATAGCGTTACTGTCAGGGAAGTTACTACCACCACGAGAATGCGTTGAGTAAGCGTTTTTGAGCGCTGAATTCAATTTATCTCCCACATAATATGGCTTAAATACAAAAAGAGCGTCGGCGCTGATAAGTTTGAAAGGTATACAGAGGCTCTTTTTGTGTTATCCTTAAAAACGGAAATTGGATACGTGGGAGAAGTCTTGGAAGACTCAAACAGGTCCGGTGTGAAAAGCACTTATTGCTTTCTAAACACTTTCTACTGGAGATGAAGTACTGCCTTTGCTGTCTTCTTCTTGCTGAAGATAGAGGGGAGGCTTTTAGACGCATAAAAAGAAATTGAATTAAAAGTTACCGCTTACAAAAGAAGAATTCATTTAGCCGAAATAAAATACAGAGCCGCGTAACGCTGCAATACCCATTTTAATGAGAAAATCTGCATAAAGTTTGCCTGAAGAAATACGTCATGGAAAAGGCGCAAGGACTCCAATAAAAATTATTAAAATTTCCTGGCATTATTCCAGAGATAATCGGGTCATTAGCATTGCATTAACGCAATTAGGATGAGAAATGGGCTCGTCAATAACGATAGGGATCTCTGCGTAACGGTTCCCTGCAAATAATAGCAAAAAGCGAATTAAAGCATTTTTGCGTAAATTACATCTTAATGAGATAAAGATGCGAAGGCTATTTAGAGGGTGAGGTTAGTCAAGTCTTTGTTTCCTAGAAGAAAGGGCATGTTAGACACCTTCCTAGGCACCTTTAAAGTGGTTAATTTAGAACAGAACACACCAACTAATTATATTGTTGAAATTCACCTTCTTATTACACACATACGATTTGGAAATATTTTTTAAACAGTGACTTTACGGATATCTATTAACGTTAAAGTCTTCAAAATTATTTCCAACTTTTTGGCTTGCAAACTTAGGAGATAAGGGGGTAATGGTATTTTTCGCACATTTTTGTGAATAAGTCAGAAACTAATGCGGCTTAAAATTAAAAAAAAAAAAATGTTTTTTGAATTCTTAAAGCAAGCCCTTTCAAGTGGTACCTGCGAATATATGCGAGCAAATTACTTCGACAACTATGCCAAATTTCAAATCGATAACAATAGTACTCACTGAGGAAAACACCCGTGACATACAGACAGACACTTTTCCTGATTTCGACAATTACTTCATTCCTGTTATTTCTGAAGGATTTATAAGGCGTTTTATATCCATAATAGATGGTTGCATAAAATGTATCCCTTCAAGTTTCATTTTCTGACCAAATCTCCTTTCCACTGAGACTTAATAAGTATTGAAATATAAAGCACTATATCCTGAATAGTATTACTTAATTCCTTAACAAAGAATAGACGGAGACTTTCCAGTCTTTTTGATTATACAATGACACCATGCAGAGTTGACAACCCAGTTTTGTCACCAGAACGTGGAAACAAAGATTTGGCAATTTTAGCAACGCTAAGGGAGCCCGATCTGGGATCTAATGTAACCGGAAAGAAGCACAATTTCTCTTCGTAAAACTCCGTTGGCTATTTCATCTCCAGAGTAGTCCCCAGTATGTCGACCGTCCCGGGAGTGAAATACGGTACCTACGCTTGGGGAAGATTTCTGGATTTCAATTAAAACTTTCGTTCTCACCTGGTACTTGAGCTTCCTTAAATCTTACCTTAGTACCCAGACCATGTTTTGCTAGTCAATGGTAAACACTGTGAACAGGAGCAGCTGGTCCATAGAGCACCATCGTTCGTAGGTTGTTTTGTTGTTTTAATGCTGCGCTTGAATGAGCGGTGCTTGCAGTCATAGCAGTCCTGCATTTGTATTTCCGAACACCCGCTCTACAACAAATTCTTATTTCCGACTAAATTCACCTTTTTCGTATAAATTTCTTCCAATTAGATTTCGTGTAGCCTAAAGTGCCTCCGTTCCGACCAGAGGGATCAAAATTAAGTTATTTCCTCACCCATAAATTAGCTGGCCACTCTGGCGCTCGTTGTGCTGCACAGAAAGTCCAAGGACCATAAAAGAAGTTATGACCATGAAGTCTAAAAGCTTCGCTCATTATCATGTAATATAAGCACTGGGTTTCGTACGCGAGGAGCATTTTTCTCACCGGCACTTACTCTCCGGACCCGACTTCCAGCTCCCGGATCCCAGTTATGGCTTACTTTACACAAGTTCTATCCCAGATTTGGGATGGCACATCTCAGCTTCTATTCCTGAAACTGTGCCGCGTTGGCCTACTCTTTCGCCATTCCGTATTCACGTCAGATGTGAAATCTCCCCGCATGAGCGGCCTTTTATAGGCTTGAAGTAGGCCAATCAACCGGAAGATATTTTTACAGTCTCTCAACGATGATATAATGCGAAAACATCCCTGGATGATATTTTCAGAAGTTTTTTTTTATTTCTGGATTTTGTGGTGTGGCACAACGCTCGAAAAAGTTTATCTCGAAAGATGCCATCCGAAATGACCGACAAGGAAACGTTTTCTCATGGTGTTGGACCGATGTCATTCGGAGCGCCAAGACGGTGTGGCAGGTAAATTGACTGTGAAGTCTACGATAATGCGACATCCGACTGATATTTAATAAATTTCTAACAAGGAACTTTCGAATAAAGTAAATACGACGCCGAATTTTGAGAGATTTGCTGCGTATTTATATTTAGGTTTTATGAAAGTACCAGATAAGCCAATTTATTATCGTTGAATGGAGTTCTGTTACGAGTCTATTATTTGATTTGTGAGTCATCTCAATGCCATAACTCAAACGAATACGTATATTTTAAAATGTTATAAAAGTTGAAAATGTTCCACATATATATAGCACGCACAATACACTGTTTAGATGGCAAACTACTAATATTAGTGTAGAAAAAGACAAACAAGGATAAAACTGGTATTTAAAAATATTGCCTTTAGTTTTGTATTCCAAACAAATTCTTAAAAATTACTCATTTTTGGGTACCATAAACAAGAGAAAATCTCTTATGCTTAAGAGAATTCCAAAAATTTGGTGAAAATCAATCAGAAAATTGACTGATAAGGTGCTTGAGACCTAATAGGCGGTAGATGCCAATTACAACAACTACGCGATAAAAAAGTCCCGAATGAAAATACTCATTACTCATTAAGTGCAACCTATCAATACCCACTAATTTACTTGGAACATGAGCCAACAAGAATTTTATACGATTAAAAGATTCAGATTTACAAAGATTATTGTAATTAGTTGGTTGCTCCCTATCCTGGAAAATTAATAAAGCAGAAATTAATCACATATTAATGATATCCCCGTGATGGGGTAATAATTACTTCCTAAACAAATTTTAAATCACGCCGCTTATGGATATCACATGTAATCTGGCAATTAATCACGGGCCAACTGAGAAATTAACTCGGCTTTAATGAGGAGTAAATTGTGAGCCCCTTATCTTCTCCGTGGGAGCAGATATTATTGCCTTTCAAATTTTAGGATTGCGAAACATGGGCTAGGCAAAATATTCCCGCAGCTCCAACGTTGTAGTCTCCCACTCCCAGCAGACTTTATATTCGGTGGTTGAGATTTTTCGACTGCCTACCTAGCCATAAATTCATTAGTGGCTCAACCCCTTCCAATTTTTCCTATTCTTTTTACTGCGTGCAACTACGAGGACATCTCAGTATTATGATTCCTATTGAAGAATTAATTTGGAATAATGAATTTAAATACTTTTGGCAGAACTCGTACAGTGTAGGAAAGTAACACGTTTACAAAGGCTTAAAGCCAACTTTTTTCGTTTGAAAAATTCGTGTAGATTGAACAGCAGTCTCCCTCAGGGTAAATAAGGAATCCGTTTATGTATATCCCGACTTCCAATTTAGACAACGTCCGTAATCGGTTGATAATGGTTGAGGAAGACAGTTTTAAAGCAAAGCCATCTAGGTATGAGCACATTTGAAACCCTTGTGTTTGAGAAAGATCGAATTGAGAGGAAATTAATTAAGATAGCTTATAGGCAATCACTGTGAAATCTCCCTGATTTCACAAGATGAAATTTTATACAACTTATCACGGCTAATGAGGAACTGAATTTCACTTAAGATATTTTTTCTTTTTTTCGAATTGAAAAAGTCCATGTGACGCAAGAAAAAGTTGATAGTACTTAGTTGTAAGTTTACGGGACGAATCTGTGGTAATTCATTTGGTTGCTGAAAATTGGTCAACTTTTAATAAAAAATCAAACCAAATTGAATACGAGTATTAACATAGCAGATGTAGGTGTATATGGTCACGTCAGTTTATGCCACCCACTTTTTGAACATGGTGATCATGACACGCAGCGGTGATTGAATAGACCATTTTACATCGCAATTTCAGTTATTACCACTTTAAATTACGTACGTCAGTGGGAGGTGGGGTGATTTGCCCAGAGAAATGGCAAGCTCTTTCCAATTAATTTACTGGCGTATTATGTTCGCTATGCTTGCTTTCAGGACGCCTTATCACCGATCTTCCCTTATGCAAAATTGAAAGCCTCTTAGTTGTGAGCAAAGAACCTTACTTTACCTCAAATATTTATGAGGTCTTTTCAGTGCGGGAAGCGTTTCCTGGAAGATAGCATCGACAAAGTATACGACATTTTCCTTTGGTTTTTGTTTACAGTTGGCATATTTTGTTGTGCTCGTGCACGTGCAAATATCCGCCCACTGCGCGACCCTTGCCCCATTGTGGCCCAGATTGAGCAGTATTTTTTCGCGACTATGAGCAGACATTTCAAAGCTGCTGTGATATATTCGTTGGTGCTGACTAGTAAATTTTATCTTTTCCCGGAAGTAATTTGCAAAGTATTCGCTATGAATTCTCATATCAGCAAGGCTGGCGCGCGAGAGCGGTCGCTGTTGTGCGCAGCCCTGTAAAACCCTTTGGCCCACAATTATATAATTTATCTAGCTATTGGACACAAGTCATACATTTTTGCATGCCCCATAATTGCCTCCCCCAGGATCCAGAAAAAGTACCGTGTCACACCGTGTCACGGGAGCTGTAAATATGCTTTATTTAATAACCGCCCGATGTTCCCATTCATTTTGCTAATTTCTGGTTGAGGCGCAGGATTCGGCGGCGGAGCGTGGGCTTAGTTATTTGAATTTGATTTAAAGCGATCTTCTGGGTTCGGTAGCGGCGCGAATTTGAGGATTCTTGAAAGCGAGGACTCCCCCAAAAATAAATGTCACTTTACTAGGACCGCGGAATGCGGATTGCTGTCGCCGGCGATATTCATTGCTTCCGATGAGTGCTCGGATGAGATGATTCCCACGTTTCGCCATGACACTGACAGCCATATTTCCATGCCACGGGGAAGACGTCTCGTAAACGGGAAAAAATTATTTTGAATCATTGGAAGTGACACCCTTATCTTTAAATATTTCATAGTGTTGCCGCAGAAGCTCCTTTTTGAAGTTAATTGGAATATTTTAGTGACACAGTTTGGCTTGATGTGATGGCTGCGATTAGAACAACGTCACACCCTGGCTTTGGGGCATTCACAATAATTTCGACAAAATTTGAACAAGAAAAAATACATATAAAAAAATACATATTAAACCAATAGCGCAAATTACCGTTTAGGTTCGACGATTTTTACATAAGACACATAACACACATAACAATTTCTTGAAAATTTTTTGCAAACATGAACTTAAATATCTTCACAGTATACGTAGATGATTTAAACAATAAAATTGTTTTTTCGTTTTCGACATTTTAATAACATTTTTGTCAAACGTTTAAGCTTATGAGCAAAAGCTGTGATCTTTTAAACTACGTATAAAAAGGGTTATACTGACTTTTTGTCAAAGTTAATTAAAAAATTGTCATATAGATTTAACAAAACAGGTTGAGAAGATGTATGTACCACAAGCTTCGAGACATTTTTTAAATATTCGGTTATGTTAGTATATCCAAGAGAAAACTTGAGAGGGATCAGAAAGATATTAAGTTAAACTGAATATAGTTGAAATTGGCCATATATTGAAGCAACTTACAAAAGCGTTGGTAATATTTACGGGAAAAGCTTTTGAGTGAAGCCATTTCCATAGAAAATTACGAAAGTAATTTGTTTATCCTGTAAGAAGTTTTTTCTATACTTGAACGTCGTTATCTTATATTGTTTATTAACCCATCCTCGTCCAAGGAACACTTTCTGATTTGACAACATGAGAGAATTTAACCCTAGGATGTCATATCGTCATATAATATAATCATATGTCCATGTAAAATCTTTTCGCTTCATGTATAAGTACATTGTATAAATAGCGTTCAAAAAGTAGGAAGTGGTATGTCAATTTCTTGAAGGATCCTATTCAACATTTTCCTTTAAATCCTGCCCTTTTCCATTATACTCCTCTAACGGAATTAACCATGTCAAAATCCAGTCGTTTCCAACAAATGCTCAAGCCTAGTCCTTCAGAGGATACCAATTTTGATTACACAAAATTTCCAAATCTAATTTTGAGGGAGAAGTATTGATTTTAGACAAGGAAAGCCGTAAAAGAAAATCTTGATTAGTGCAATTCAAGGAATTGATTGACATACTGTTGCCTGCTTATTTTCTAAACACGCTGCAATATGTAAGTGCCTATTTTATATAATTTAGAGGTTAAATCTGTTTACTTGTTCCTTCTCATTCTTTGCTTCAATGAAATAAAGAGTTTTTGACTGGCTGCTTAGTTCCTTGGTGTTAAAGCACAAACATACATAAGGACTTCATTTATTTTTTGGTATCTTAAGAACTGCAACAGTAAAAGCCGCATTACAACCCATTTAGTACCTATTTTTTATGCGATAGGGTAAATTATTGTAACTTTTAGTATTTCTTTGTGTTAATAGCAAAGTGACACAATATTTACATAAAATATAAGTGGAAAGCAAATGAAAAAACTGCATTAGATGTTAAATAATAATAAATATCCATTTAACATGTGCAATTTAAATTTTGTGAAATTATAGCATCGTAGAATTAAATCCGTTTAAAAAATAAATTTGCATTTTAATAGCAATTGATACAAATTGTAAACGATAATCAGGATTTCATATTGATGGAATCGTATACATAAGCATAATTTATTCACTCTACACCCAGCCTTGGACGTAGAATTTTTCATGCGTCTATTAGAATAGAAATCAGCATTTTTTTAACTGAAAAATAGCAGAAATGAACAGATAAGTATGTCCTATGCTGTTCAGGAATCGTATTGTTGCGGGAGGCGTGATAGGAATTGATGGAAAATTATTACCCGCGGTAACCACTTCCTCCAAAGGCCTCGCGGCTGGCTTGACGACCCACTGAGATGAGCCGAAAATTTTCTACCTAGCCGAATTATTATTACTATTACCTGAATGGTAACCGCTGATTGATCACATAGAAGCAGGAGAACGGAATCATCATGGATGAACTGGTGATAAATGGGGCGCATTTCCCGTCGATTTTCTCTGTTCCGGGAACGAACTGAACATTTGGCACGGTAGGCAGGCACGTAGAACGGTAAATTTATTATACTGCCTCCAATTTCCAAATGTGGCGCCCTAGATCCCCGCTAGAAATGGAAAAATGTTCAATATATCAAATTCACCTAACATTATCACAGATGTCGTTCACAAAATGTGATTTATTTCGCAGCTTGCGCTCTTGAAAATCCGTGATGGATTTCCAAATTAGACTGGGGGCCATCGTCGGAATTCTGCCGGTTTATGGGGTTCAGCAGTTTTGCAGATCTGCGAAATATTTGCAATATTCGACGGGATATTTACATTTTATTCCAGGAATATTTGACACCTGGGAATATAAAATTTTTCAATTTTAATTCGGCATATTTTTTGAATAGTATTTATTTAATCTTTGAACAAATTTCTATAGAGATTTTGCGATGTAAATTTTTCTAATCCTAATAATGATTTACACTGTTATATGTTAGAACAAGAGAATAAATAATAGTGATGAATCAAAAAAGTGATAGCTTTGATTATTTAAATCAGAATATTTATATTTATTTATTATTTTATTTATATATTTTCCTCGTATAGGGTGTCATTCGGCCATACCTTTCATTTTCTTTATGTGGTTAATTTTATTATTCATTATTAATACGATTCATGTGAAAGTATTTTCATCAAAAGGCATTTTAATTAATCCCATCATATATGGTTCGGAAATAGAAGGAAACATTTGATTGACCTCTCCAGGTACGCAGTGCTTATCGAAATGTAATTAACAACGATGTCATTAATCAGAAACTCTTGCAGCGGTCGTGCGAACCTGCTTCTCCTTTCTCCTAGTCCACAGCCAGTTGTATTCCTGGTGCGTATCAGAACTTGCTTTCAAAAAAAGAACTAAAGAAATAAGTAAAGAAAAACCAAACGTGCCTATGAAAATTTATCAGGAAGAATTTTTTCCGTCTTACTTGCCCGAAGCTTGAGTACGTGAGTTGGATGGGGTCAAGCCGGTTGATTAATGTCGTAATGATGTGAGCGTTAAGCTCAGCAGAATGGTATAAAGGACTCAAACTCGAAGCATTCTTGGATGAAAAGGGAGGAAGGAGCCTAAGGAGTTCAAGGGGCCCAAGTTGGAATGGCAACAAAAGTAAACAAACACATAGGCTGTCGTCGCAAACCTACTGGCTGAACTTAGCGAGCCGTAATGTAAAGACAGATGAATCTAATGGAAAATTACATTAAATACAGTTCACAAAACCAACATCCGAGGGAAGTGCTGCTGGAACTTCATCGAAAAATGAGCGCCACCGCAGAGCAACCAATTTAGTTCTGACATGGCCTGAATGACCTTTGATTTCAGAGTCCATCGCAGGCCAGCCCAAGGGATAATTAATCCTTTCTGCTAGACTAAGCCTATGAGCTGATTTGAGTAGAAATTCTACTCGGTGCTGGCTTAAGTTGGCTACCATCCTGGTCCATTAAAGCATGCTCCAATTAGACTTTGTCTTCGAGCACTTCTGGAGCACGTGTGCTCTGTAAAGCTAAGGAAGCCCATATAGGCATGAACGGTGCAATATTTTCTGAGTAAGTAAGCTCAGGGATGCCTAAGCAGATCAAATCGAGGAAATTACAACTTAGACTCCATAAGAAGTGAAGCGCACTTCAACAAATTAATAGGTACTTTTTATGCATATGTTTTATCTTTAAACAATGTTAGGAAGGTTATTCTATTGCGTTAACTTATTCACGACAAATAATACACAACGTTACTAACACTAAACCCATCCTAAAAAAATGTCCACATTTTGTAGATGAAATTTTGTAAATTGAGAGTAGTATAAAGCAATTAAAATTAGTATTTTTATTCAGTTTCAGTAATGAATATTGAAAAATAAAGAACAAGATCCTTGGACTCCAAAGTGTAGATAGTTACTTAATAACAAAATCATCGTTTCGAGTAGATTAATGGTCCTTTAATAAAATTAACATATAGTATTTTATTTATTGCATGTAATGAAGATGGGCTGAGTCGTCAAAATCTATTGTTACCATCATAATATTGCTTAAAATGAATTTTGACTTTAGGAGATATTGGAAAAATATATGTTCATATAAAATAAAGTTCTTTTATTGCAAGACAAACAAATACAAAATCAAACTTGCCTAATTGAAAATTCCATTGCCATTGCTTTTAATCTGAAAAGAATTCATTTTGTTTGCAATTAATTGAAATATTAATTCCATTTGATACTCAATTAATTTAAAATTTTATTAATTAATTACAAAAAAATTATTATTATTATTGCCAAATTTTTTAGCCTACTGTGATCGTGTTGTGAGCTGGTGAATTAATTGAAAGTTTGGCAATTAATTGAAATAATAATTATAATTGTTTTGCAATTAATTGAATATCATAATAATAATATAAATAATACAATATAGGCAAGTCTGCATAAAATAATTGTATGCTGGATAGGTGTAACGCCCGTTGCTTAATACAACTGGCTTTAGAAACGTGTTTTCAATAATTATATCAAAAGATGCTTGCTTTTTGTATTTTATTTTTATTTTTAAAGTAGGTGTGGAGCGAGAGTATTACACTGTAGTAAAAAAGAGTGAGTGAGTAGAGATATATTAGAAAAACTAAATTCTGGAAACAAAATACTTTCTTTCGAAATAATTATAAATAAATTCAGTTAACTAACAAATACATACCAAAAATGTTGTTAGAGCGTGATATTATAACAACGAACGTGACGGCATAGCGTTTTTTATTTTGTCTATACATTTTTGATACAAGTACAGTACAGTGGACTAAAGAACCGAACGTTTAATAAAATCTCAACGAAAAGAGGCATTGAGTGATTAACACTTAGCTTAGACGGGATATATTTGGTCCTAATGACTCGTAAAGTTAAGTAATAATTAGTTTTGGCTAAATTGTGCGTCTTAGTTGGCTTTCATTCGGTAGAAATATTCCGCCCGAATGCACCCTTAATATTCGGGAGCGTTTTCCGTACACGTATGACCAAAACAGGCGAGCTCTCTGCTATTGTTAATTAGTTACGGTCTATATTAATCAAACCATTAACTGCGTGCTTACATTTAGACTGGAACGCATATTAAATCGCTCAGCTTTAGTTCCTGTTTTGTTTACAGATGCAGTTCCAAAGCTGTTCCTGCGGAAATTTACGTTAGCTCGTTTAGTTTTAGTCGATTTAGTTAATCTGAAAATTAAATTTGCATATTCCACCTATTATGGGGATCCATATATATTCCAAAAAAGGCTGCAATCACTAGCATCCACCGGGAGTTTTACCATTAATTCTCTATACGCTCATCACTCAAGCAATAAAATTCAAGCAGAAGTCAGCTGAAGTAGACAGACCTTATTAACTGTGACGCCGCAGATTTTTCTTCAATTACCTCCATGGTTTAGTCTTACAAGTGATTAATTGTGACTTCAAAATATGTGAAGATTATGTCACAAATTTATAATGGAAATAATTTCCACGATATTAAATTGCTCGTGTCTAGAGAATTAAGAAAGAAAATTGAGGGTGAAATTACAAAGGCGGTAGAAACACTGGCAGTGTTATTTATGAAAGAATTGTATTCTTTCTTTATAATGCGTCTAACAGGAGAGTTTACTTACTTACTTACTTTAACAATGGAAAAGTGTACTCGCTTTGTACCACACGCAAATAGAAAAAAGTTAGAAAAGTTATATTTTAATTTACTTTTCGAGTTTATAAGCATAATATTTTTGTTTTTCCGCCGGATGAAAGTACAATCTCAACAAAATAATTCTATCTTTTTGCTGTTTGCTTTGGGTTTCGCACGCAGGAAATCTTCTTTAAAAAGCGCTATTTTAAAGTGGATGGGAACATCTAGTTAATTGTAAAAACGTTCGAGGAGGCGTCTTTAAAAAGTTTAACTAGGTCTGAATTCAAAACTTCATTAAAATATCCGGAAAGCGACGTGTACAGAGAACCTGTCCTCACCACCCATGAGCTTTCCTGCACTTTTCTTGTAAAACAAAAACCCAAGCAACCCATTTAACGTCATGTAACCCAATTGCTATAGCCCGAGCATTTGCGTTGCCGTGAATTTCTCTTCCTCATAATTACAGCATTTGGCCATGTGGAAACTTTTAATTGCCATCCTACGTCGAAGCATTATCTTAAAGGTCAAAGTAAAATGAGGGCTCTTTTCTCTGTCCTCTTTTTCAGAGGCTTTTCATGTTTGTGCACCTCACTAAAACCAACCAGTGTAGAAATGTATATTTTTATCATTTTACGTTGCTCCTCGTTCTACGATTTCCAGTCAAAAGTTTCATAAGCTAAGACAAATTTTCAGCAATGGAACGACTCCGATCAGTGTGGAAGAAAAGTTCAAATTATGAGGAACCGTAGCATTCTTTTTCAATGTTTAGGTTGTCCATTGTGCTGGACAACTTGCGTGCATGAATTGATTAAATGAGCAAGTCATGTAGACTTTACGTTACATAATTTCGACATTAATACATTGAGATAAGAGTTTTAACATTACGATAAATTAATTTCAAACTAGCACAACTTTTTCGACGATGTGATATTGATTTTATTAAACAGTATTCAAACTACTACATAGGCAAGGCTTTCCAACGCCGAGATATAAATCTCTGCAAATAAATATAAATGGATAGTTTTTGCTAGTAAGCAAGCAGTTAACTCATACTTCACGCAGTTTCTGACGATGGATATGAAAGTTTGAAAAATTCGTCTATCAACTTTGAGTCGCTTGCAATATGCAGGGAGAAGGATCAAAGCTGAAGACTTTCAGTGTTCGTAGATTTCATTAAATCTAGATTAAGTTCAGACACACGGCTATAAATTCTTTGTCGAATTGGCAAACACAACCTTGGTAGGATTTTTAAATAGAGTACACATAGTAAGTATAGTTAGTACGAAATGTAAAGGTGTACATAGATTACAGTCCAATGGAAAAGAGAAAATATCATAAAGAATCCATAAACATTTTCCAAACTTCCATTTTGTGATTTTCTAGATTGAGCCCATGTAAAGTACATCGAGTATTACGTAATAAGGAAATCGAATTTTCCACTTATTTCCCCCGAAGGACTTTGTCCATTTCTAAAGGTATAATGAGATCCTTCAGAATCTCGTTCTTGAAATCATGTATTACATGAAAGATTTAACCTTTGTTGCTGAAGACATGACAACATCGCATCTGCAGGTGGAATATGGAAAATTATTGAGATACGTTGGATACCGACGGTGTGGGTGGACTTCAAAGACGTGCTATAATTATGCAAACGGTGTGCTTATATAAATCAAATTGTTTACATTAAACAATAGTACACTTTTGAATATTCCGAGGATAAGAATGAAACCACAATCCAAAGAATTCATGCCTTAGACCATTAATAATACAATCTTAAAGTAAATGGAGTTTTATATTTACTTTAATTGAGAGAATTCAACCAAACTGTAGACGAATTATGTTGCAGCGGGAACCAAGTAGATAATTTATTGTCCACAAATTACCTAAATTATGAATGTTTTAATTGAAATCGTGGAATCTCATATTCTCTCTTGTGAAGCCTCCTTCTAGTGTGATTGGAATTCGTCGCATAGTATAATTATTTCGATAACCACAGGTCACAGGAGCGGAAATTTCATTTTCAATAAATCTTTGTTAGTTTTAGTTTCCCAGTTAATTTCTAAAGATTGTAAGTAAAAGACAAAAACGGCGGAAGACCGCGTTCCCGGTTTGCCGAACGATTTCAGTAAATGGTTAAACGTCGGACAGGATAAAAAGCGGACCACTTCACTTATCAGTGAAATGTTCTTCAGGGAATGGACTTTCAGAGTTTTCTCCCGAGAATGATGTTGCAAGTTTGAAGCGCTTTTCCTCTTTGTCCTTTTTATCCGCAGATGGATTTAATGCATGAATTATTAGGGGAAGCGAACAAAAAGGAATTATTGCCTAGTGCACTGGTCCGCAGTTCTTTAAATAAATGAAAACTTTTAGTGCGGCTGAAAAATTGAATTAATGAGGATGCCCCTTTGACCCGGGACGGGACTTAGTTAGTTTTTCCTTGAACTGCAAACTAGAAGCTTACGCCGATCGCTTCAAACTTTATTAAATATTTTTCAAAAATTCCCTTCGAAAACTGTGTTGATCTACCAAAATTGTTTTCACGAAACTTCCTCCAACTGCACGTAATCTTTTCCCAATGCATTTTAATTAATTTGAACACTGTCGGTGAAAGTTTTGTGCAGCAGCCACTTTGTCTCCTTCTGGGTACGTTTTAAGTTGACTCTCGACTTTTCACTAATAAATTAAATTAGTTAGCTTTCGAAGGTTCTCTAATGAGCTCAAGCCACCAGTTTCATTGGTCAAGCGAGTCGAGGAGCTTGGAAGTATTTCGAGACTCCCAGTGTTTTTCTGGCGTCCCTCTTCGTGAACCTTAGACTATCCTGGGAATCATCGCATATCTTGAGGAAACGAAGGTTAATGAGATTTTGTGCGGGGCTCTACCGAGCCACCGCGCCGAGGCTCTTTTCATCTCAGTAGTGGCAGACTATGGCGAGAGTTCAGTTCGCCTTGTAATTGTTAGATGGAAGCTGAACGCCTCGGAGTAATGTGCTTAGTTTAACATAATTTCGTGGACAAGACCTTGGCTTTGGGCTTCTGGGAAATTAGTTGCGAGGCTGCTTGAAAATGATTGACTAATTGTTTATGATTCAATTTACATCGTAGAAATTTAGTAATTTGTAACGTTTTCATCCTAGTTAAGGAACTTTCTAAAATTACTTACAGAGGCTTATTGGGACGCTGGGCAGACATAAGCCCGTCCATATTTCGCCGGCTTTTGAAATTTTACAGTACATCTTCTTTATCAAAGAGGAACTGTTTTTAGCTAGCTTTTGATTGCAACGAAGCAAGTCAATTTTGAGAAATATACTTCTTTTGGAACTAATGGTATTGTTTAATCTAAAGTAAAGACGATATTTTTAAATTCTACAAAAGGATGATCGCCCTTATTTCGCTTATTTAAAGTCCACACGACACAGACTTTTGCGGTGCAGCACGATTATACGGGATAGTGTAGGCGTTTTATGTATGCGCAGATGTTTGGGCATTTGCCGGAATTGTCCGTGAAAGTCGTTGCAGTGCTGAGGTCTGGGCCGAGATCAGTCTGCTGCTGCTGTAAGCATTAGTTGTCGACCAAGTTGGTCCATGTTGTCGCAGAGGCATTTGAACTTCGACTGATATAGCTTTAACGTGAGGAGGAAGGGTACGCACAGACGTGTGTCTGTGGAGATGGCTGCACGATGGTAAAGCGAAGTATGAATGATACGTAGTAGCGACACGTTAGTTATGAAAAAGGTGCAAATAGTTGAAAGCTCTCTACGGATGTTTGGTCCTTGTCCTTCTTATCCTAAAGTTCTTGCTTCCATAAGTGCTGTTGGTTTATATATCACACAGCGAAGTGCATATTATCAAAAATTTAATAACACATTCTCTGCAATACTGTAGTTATTAACCAACGAATTCTGGAAGATGATGTAGTCCGGTGTAAGCAGCCAATGAAGGTTAAGGAAGGCAATCGCGAAGAATACATATGTACAATAACTCCTGTCAGTCGTTAAATCCAAATATTAAAACATTATAGGATTTTATGAGAAATCTTTTAGGATTGTTTTGAAATTTAATAAAACTGTAAGTAGTTTCGAAAATTTTAATGTAGTTTGGGTACTCCACACCCACGCCCTGAGCATATTGATGTAATATTTGAGTTTTATTTCTTCGATTTAATATGAATTAACAAATTTACAATGAAAATTTTCTAATTACAATTGCATTCCAAGCAGAGAGTTTGCCTAAGCCAACTTTCCATCAATGTGATCTAGTAAAATATATAAATAGAAAGTAGAAAAAACAGTTCTTAGGTTCCAATGTTATTATGATAATTTTGTTGTTTCCGTAAAAATCTGGTTTTATAGAAATGGCTTATACCACCCTTTGGCATTCCAATGGTTAATGAATGAATATAATATAGAAAATTTCTCCCTTTTAAGTGAAAAGTGGGTAACCCAAAATCTGGGCGGTTTTCTCTCCAATTCTCTTATTTCAGCTAACTCTAATTCCTTTAATGCTAACAAAGCAATAATTGCCGAACGTTGCGTAGTAAAGTGCTTTTGGTGAGTAAAAAGTTATGACTTGAAACGCCCAGTTCTTGAGCACCAAGTCCAATATGGCGGTTTATTGAAAAAACTTCAGCTAAGTCTAATGCAGACACAGCGTAAATGAACAAAGTGTTGAAAAATAAATACACGTTAATTTGGTCCATTCTCTAATTTCGTTTTTGCATTAAATATGTTTGCGCGCCGATTTTTACTTAAAAGTAGCAACGCAATTTGCAAATTATGCGAGTGAGTATGGACTGCAACTTTAACTAAATTACAATTTTGTCGTACTTTGCTTTCATAGCGCTGCTTTCGCATAGTAGCAATTAACCACGTGCCGAGTGACAGTTCCCTGACATGTGAGATACGATTTGTGTACATCGTGATATTTCTAGGGAATTTAGGTAAAATGGAGCTTACACAGGCTTTTGAAGGTAAACAGAGTTTTCACTTGTTTATTTAACAATATGTGTATAATTTTGCACACAGATGGTGCACCCGACCGTGCAGTGAGAAAAAAGAAGCAAAAGTTCATACCCGCAGTTGACAGGAAGGAGGAAAAGTTGAAGAGAAACGAGAAAAGGGCGCGGATCGTCGTTAGGAACATTTCCTACAAGGCAACGGAGGAATCACTATTAAATCATTTTAAACAATTCGGGGAGGTCCAGGAGGTGAACCTTCTCAAGCGGCCTGATGGAAAGCTTGTGGGATGCGCCTTTGTCCAGTTCGAAAAGGTCAACCAGGCAGCTAAGGCAATCCTTAAGACAACAAATAAGGAATTCCTGGGTAGGCCACTTTTTGTTGATTGGGCCATTGGGAAGGATGAGTATGTGAAACGAACGGATAAAAAAGTTGAGGAAGAAATTAAACAGGAGTCTGCGGACGATGCTGTCGACGTAAAAAAAGAGGAGGAATTTTCTGTTGGTGTTAGCGATGAAATCAAGGAAGAGGCCACCGTTGGAAATAACGAATCAGATATCGAAGCATCAGTGGACGACGAGGCTTCAAAATCTGAGGGGGGAAGTGATGAGGAATTTGAAGCCAACTGTGATATGAAAGATGTAAAAAAGCAAATTATAAAGGAAGCTGGCGTTCAAAAGGTTCCTTTTAAATCGAATGATGTTGTCGAGGGCTGCACAATTTTTATTAAGAATGTTCCCTTTGATGCGACTAACGACGATGTGAGAAAAATTTGCAGAAAATTTGGTCCAGTCTATTATGCACTGGTGAACACTGATCCAGTTTCTGGCCATTCCAAGGGGACTGCCTTTGTGAAGTTTAAAACAAAGGAGTCCGTTGAACTCTGTTTAAAAGCCGGAGAGCAGTTCCAATTGATGGATGTGGTTTTGGAGCCCCATATTGCGTTAAGTCGAGAAGAAATAAGAGAACGCACAAGTGGCTCTAAAAAAAAACAACCCTCGGACAGCCGAAATCTTTATCTTGCTAAAGAAGGATTAATTATGACTGGTTCCAAAGCTGCTGAAGGAGTTTCTGCATCTGATATGGTCAAGAGACATAAGTTAGAGCAGATCAAAACACAGATATTGAAAAATCTGAACAGGTACTTATTCAGGATCTGAGTAGAAGTAAGATTTTCATTTAATTTCCTGCAGGTTCGTTTCCAAAAATCGCCTGTCGATACACAATATACCTCTCAGCTACGATAACGAGAGATTGAGGAAAATGATTGAGAAGCATACAGGTCTGAAGGCACATGAGTGCAGAATAATGCGTGAAAATAAGCCCACAGCTGAATTTCCAGAAGGAAAGTCTAAAGGTTTTGGATTTATG